>LOJH01012082.1:6090-25901 GCA_001685095.1 Ellobius talpinus
TTATGAAGTAACAGTGAAAATAATTTTATGGTTGAGGGTCACCACACCACGAGGAGCTGTATTAAAGGGTCACAGCATTCAGGAAGGTTGTGAACCACTGGGTTAGACTAACAGCGACACCATTCCTTGTGCTGGATACCTGTCTTCTGTAGCCACCTCTCCTCTGAAGCACGCTCTGCTAAGATCTTTAACGCATCGCTCTTCACTGAACAGTCTCCGTGTCATTGTGGGCCACTCCATCTTCCCCAAAAGGGCCTACCTCTTTGACTGATGCAAGCCTCATAAGTCTCTACCTTGACTCTTGATCTTAACCGTCCATGCTGAGATCTCTCCTGCTCCCCAGTCTTCAGTTATTAGCCCTACGTCAACAGCAGGTAGCTCCAACTCCTTTCCACCAGCCCTTTCCTGCTGCCCCCAAGGAGTCTCAGTCGCCAACATGATTAGGGATGACTCACGCTCTTCTCTTAAGTCATAAGAGAAATATAAATTCTCTCCCATCTGCAAGTATGAATTATTAAAATCCCAGTGCTCTGAATGATCCTCAACTCATCTCTCTTCCTCTCTCCCCTGTATATACTAAACTAAGTACTATGCCTGGAGACTACCGACACAGTGTGGGTTTTTAATCTGCCCTGACCTGTGAAGAAGCTTCTCATTGGACTTTTCTGCTTTGGAGTAATCTTCCCATTAGTCCGCCCTCCAGACCATGCCTCTAAATATCTCTGTCACATGAGCATTCCACTGCTCCTGCTACGATTTCCAATTACGACTGGAATGGGTTGTTGGTACCGTGGTCTGACTCAGTCTCTACACTGACCTTTCTAGCTCTTTAGCGTCCTCCCAGTGTAGTTCTTGAGAGCCAACTTTTGACCCCACTCTGCCCCTGTGGATTCGTAGAGCGCCAAAGGCAAGCACAGGTGCTAGGCACATCCAGCTCTTCTCTTGGGAACCACTTTTAACACCATCCACCCAATCAGGAAAATGCCCTGCCCTCCCTTCGCCAGGCACCGCCTATCTGTCATTCAGACCCCAAGGCCAAGGAAACCAGTCTCCAGCTCCACAGGGTCAGGGAGATGCTTTCTTCTCTCCTTCTTCATCAATTATAGTACCCAAATGCTCGTCTGTTGCTCTGGCGGACTCCTGCAGTTCAGGAACTGGGTTCTGCCTACCTTTGTGTCTCATATCCAGCTCAGGGCTCTAAACGCTCATTAAATAAGTTAATTAACAACCTAAACCAATTGGACCATCCTAATGGCTCCCCCTGCAGTCAATGATCAGCTTCAGTTGTTCTCTGAGGTGTAAAAACCATGCAGACTTTGGAGTCAGGGAGCACGGGCTTTCACCTGGCTACAAAACTTGTCAGATCTGGAGCCTTGTTTAATGGCGCCTCTCAAACACAGCCTTCCTCATCTGTGAAGTGGGCATTAGAGGAGTCATCAGACTCTACAATTCTTATGAGAATTAAACAAAACAAAGAAATAAACAATTCAGCGAAAGTGTACAGGGCTGGTAACAGTCTCTTCTGTGTAACTGGTCCAGCCCATGTGACCTGGCTCATACTATTCAGGGTCTTGGGGTGAACCATTGGACAAGACGCCCAGCACTTAGAAAGCTTTCAATGAATGTTTGCTTCCACCTCCAACGTGCACATCCTCCCACAGTCATGGCTGATTCCTAGATGTGACTCCAGAGCACATAAACCAAGACACTAACTGCAAAGACCGCTCCCACAGCTTGTCTAACAGAGGAAACAGGCATTCACTTCTTGCCTCTGTAACACGAGATCTGCTTTGCACTTAACTGCTGACGATTTTAAATAGAACTCATATTGTCTATTAATACAATTCTGTGCACAGAGAAGGTCCTGCCAAAAGCAGCCTGCCATTACCTTAGTTCTCCAATAAACCCAAAGGCCTGGAAATTATTTTATCCTCCTGTTTCTGGCTGGAGGTTCTGCACTATTAATGCATATCATTAATTTCATAACTATAAATGTGACTCAAACTTTTTTGGATCCTTTGGGCTTGTTACTGTTTGGCTGGCCAAGAAGCTGTGCTGGGAAAAGATGAATAGAAACAGACAAAAGAAACCTCAGAAAACAGGCACATTGGAGGAAGTACCCTAGTCAGAAAGCTGCATTATTTGAGGGGTAATAATATCAAAGATGTCTGAATTTATAAGGCCCTTGTTAATATCACATTTCATTTGTCGTTCATGACAGTCACATAAAGAGGAAAGAGCAATTGCTGCCATTGTTTAGAAGGGTGAAACGGTGTTTATTCAAGTAGCTTGACTGGGAAGAGACAGAGTTTTCTGGCTACCATTTGCTTAATTGTGTGTACTACACTATTCACCCTACTGTTGATCTTTAGCGTCTACAGCAGCTTCTGAGAGAAAGAAGTAGTTCTCAGAAATCCACTCAAAATGCAAAAAGCAAAAGAAAATATCCCAAATAAGTGTCATTTAAGAAATTTAGATTGCACTCTGAATGTCTTGCAGCTCCCGTTTGCTAAGCCTTCCTACCAGGTCTCATGCTTTCTACTGGGTATTTGGCACAAATTACCAATAACTTTCTCAGTCTCGGAAGGGGCTGGGTGATGATGTTCAATTAGTTTACATCTCTGGCCTCCACCTTTCCCATCTGGAAAATAAACTCTGGCTTAGCTTTATGAAATGTGAAGGGGGAGAGAGCGCTCAATGTGCTTAGCTAGAGACCTTCTAGAGCTTGGAAAGCACGGGTCATTTTGTTTTCATAGTTAGGAAAGAGATAGAAAAACTAAAGTGTGTTTCTTACTTGAATTCTCTACCTCTTACAGCATGGGCGATATCACCTGCTCTGTAGAATTTGACTGAAGAAGGAACATAGCCTAATGGTCCAAGCACAGGTTTTGGAAACTCACAAACTGAGTCGTTATCTAGCTCAGATTGTTGACAATTGTTTTCTTCCCCTTTGTTTTATCATTTACAGAACAGTCATCATAACAATACTAATATAAAACTTTTGAAAATAGAAGGGGTTATGAGGACAGAGGTGGTTCCATGGGCAAAGCGCTTGCTGAGCAAGTTTTGAGGATATGAGTTCAGATCCCCAATACCCACGTAAAGCCAGGTGTAACAGCACAGTCTCACCACAGTGCTGAAGAAAAGAGGATCCCTGGAGTTGTTAAAACTGTGAGCTCCAGATTCAGTGACACACTTTATCTATACCGGATGGGAGCCTCTGAGTGAGAGGGCCAGGCAAATATGACAGGCCCCTAACAACTCAGTTAAGAACTAGGCCTGGGCCAAACCACTCCCCATGTGATAACCAAACAAGAACAAAGCCGGAGACTTGTCCAGATTTGCCCAATAATGCAAAAGCTATAGCCTTAGCTCACCCCGGCCAGCCCTAACCAATTAGAAATGTACTAATATGATTGCCATTTGCATAAACCAATTCTAAATAGAAGGGTCACACTGCTTTTAAAATTCCTGTAGATGTGCTTAACAGGAGCTTACACATCCCTCTCAAGGTCGTTGCCATTTTGTATAGGTGCGTGCAACCCCACATGCTTATGGAATAATAAACACTCTTGCTGATTGCAATGTGACTGGTGGTCAATTGAGGACTTCTCACAGAACCTAACACTGAGTTCCATAGATTCACACACACACACACACACACACACACACCACATCACATACACACCCACCACATACACACACCACATACATATACCACGTACACACATACACACCACATACACGCGCCACATACATACACCATATACCACATGCACACACACACATGCATACTACATACACATGCATAAAAGGCCGTGTATCTAAAGACCTCTCAGACTTACAGGAAGCATTGATGATGGTGGCTTCAATAAGGCACAGACACATTGCAGATGGGGGGAGGCATTATCATTAACTCTGTTCTACCAAGGTCTGAGAAACACGAATAATGAGGCTTCAAGGTTGGCCAGGGTATCAAAACTAAATGAGTCTCAAGGCCAAACTCAAACTCCCAAAATATTCAACACCCATCACAGGGGTTCAGCTATTGACCAGTGACATGCTCAAGGAAGCAGGAAACTACCAGTCCTCGATCTGACCACTTACCCTGTTTGTACACACACATAATAATGTGCTTCTCTCTTGATGTTAATTTAGACGTAACATGCATGTCTCTGACCCCATAAGTTAGAGCATTGCTCCATGGAAGTCAACACTATCCTTTTGGATCCTTATCCATTCTCATTTAAATGACAATTCCTGACTGCAGAGCCTTAGGTTGGGTTTGGCTGATGAAACCCAATGGTGCTGTATGGATTCAAGTGAATGCTCTACGTGAGGTAAAATGTGTAGTACTGTAAGAAGGACTTTTACTGCATCTCTTGTCATCTGTGCAGCTTGGGGTTATCGCCTGTGAAACGCCTTTGCTTTCCATTTTTAGAGAGTGGCCTTTGGGATGTGACAGTCAAAAAGGATACATTTTTCATGCTGTAATCTGCTGGTCCATACAGAGGTAGGGAACCAGCACCAAGAATCAGTGTTCTTTTGACTCCGTTAGTTACAGCTTCAAAGTTAAACACCATTAAGAGAGAGCCCATTGGTTTCCACAACTCCTTCCAAGGGCATAAGCATCGATTCACTCATGTCTTCTGCACTCTGGGTATTTGTCTGGGTATTTGTCAACAGGCTTTTTTTAGCATGGGAAGAAATCCAGATGGTTTAGCCCCTGCTCTTTCCTTCCCTAGTCCCCCTCAGTCTTTCTAATTTGCAGGATTATAATTCAAATGGAAGCAATATAGACTCTAAAGATGCTATGGAGAGGCAATGATGAGCTCTGGAACAGTTTTCTAAAGACAATGGGTAGATGGCGACCATGAACAAAGAAGAAGCAGTTCCTCCAGGGTGGGGACTCAATAACATCCTCAGATTGTCAGGCTACAGAAGCTGATTGGCTTTGCTGGAGGAAGGGAGAACTTGATTAGGAGATCCATTTGCATATAGCCCAGAGGGAGTTTGAAGAACTGAGATCTGGAGAAAAAGGATGAGACCTGTGGGCAAAGCAGGGGCCCTCCTTGAAAATACTGGAGACAGTCACTGCACAGGGACAGGACTCCCAAGCTGGGCTTTCATGGTGACCTCCGGCTACTTTCCCTGCCAACAGGCAAAGAAAGCACATTTCTGCTACAGTATAACATGGAAAGGAAGTGAACTTTGTAACCTGCAATCTAGGCTCTGCCATCTTTGCTAAGTCACCAGGCACCTAAATCCTCAGTTTCTTATATGTCACTGGTGTAGGAAGAAAGGATGATACTAATTATCTTGACAATTAAAAAGCAATGAGTGTAATTAATATAAAGGCCCTAATTAAAGCAAAATGAGTAACATTATTGTTTTATAAAATATGGGGAATTATACAAGATATATAAATATATGTACTATATACATATACCTTACTACAGATCTATAATATGAAAATGGAACTGTTATAGACCATACACACACACACACACACACACACACACACACACACACACACCATGAGAATTGAAGACAACTGTTTGAGAAGAAAACGAGAGGAGAAGAGGAAGTGGGACAGAAGAGGGTAATGGGAATAAATCTGACCAAAGTACATGATACTATACTCGAAAAAACACTATCAAGAGATTTCAGTGCAACAACTGTGTCCTAATAAGTTTCTGAGGAAAGGTCTGGGGCAGCCTTAACTCTTGTCTTCGGCGTCTAAGATGTTCACCTGAAACTCCCAAAGCTTAGCAATCAACATTGTTGATCTGCTTCTCTGCTTCAGCCTCTCCTGTTGGTCTAAGCTAGGTCATGATGTCAGGGTGGAGGGGAGGTGGGGGAGCTGCCCGAAGCTCAGCTGTGAAAATCCAAATGCAGCTCGGAAGGCACTTGCAGCCAGGAGCAGATTGCTGGGGTGGAGTACCTTGCTGTTCTGTCTCTTTCCTTGGGGACAAACGTCCTTCCTGTTCCACTATCTGCATGCCAGTGGTAAATCACAGACGCCAACACGGCTGTGGTAAGAACATGGTGAACATCTCCATAAAGCCAGCAGTGGGGTCTTATTGGCGTGGGCGGGGTGGGAATATGGAGATATTGATACCCAGGTGAGCTAGGAAATGAACTAAAGCAGGGCAGTGGTGGCACACACCTTTAATCCCAGAACTCCAGAGGCCTAGGCAGGTGGATCTCTGAGTTCAAGGCCATACTGGTCTACAGAGCAAGTTCTAAAACAGGCAAGGCTATACACAAAAGCCTTGTCTCCAGAGGGAAAAGGGGGGAAAAAAAAGAAAAAGAAAATGAAGTAGTCAAAAAAAAAAGAGGCCTCCAATGTCTGTGCTTCAGTGAACTCTGAAGGGGCCTATGATAGCTTTAAATTTGTAGAGTCACAAGATCTGAATTTGAATACTTCCTCAGATGTTTGGAAGAAATGTCATTGGGTATCTTCAAGTTGACACTACTTAAATATAGTCAGAGACTGCCACCTATTTCCCAACATGCACCTAAGCAGAATCATAAATAGGAGAGCCCATTATTTAAAGTTTGGTGTGGGCTCCACACTCAGTACATCCTTCCTATGCGCTTGTGCTGTGTTCTGAGGACCAGGGTCATTAAATCCAACCTGGGACTCAACCCACTTTCAAACTTCTTTTAGAAATACAATCAAGAAAAATATTACATTTTCTCCAAATTACAGCTCACTTGAAACTTGAGAAAGGGAGGGGGAAGGAGAGAGCGGGCGAGCACAGGTAGAACCCTGCCACTTCTGTTTGAATCTAGACTACCTTCTCATCTCCTCACTTACCCAGAGTCCCCCACCCCCTCCCCCACCCCGTAGCAGTCTAAGCTCTGCATGCAAATACCATTCCAGGAAACTGAGGAGAATCTTTAACTAAAGGCCCAGTGACTGTTTTCTCTCCTTCCTTCTTATTCTCCCACTCCTGTTCTTTGTTCTCACTTTCTCTTTCCTTCTTCCTCTTCCCTTCCTTCTATAATTGAGATAAAGAATGTCTCCCACGATGTGGTAAAGGTTTGTGACATTACTTTGAAGTGTTAAAACTTTTAAGAAGTGGAGCCTTGTAGGAATTCTGAAAGTCCCTGGGAAGTGTGCTCTTGACAGAAACGGGGATACCCCAGTCCCCTCCTCTTTCTGCTTTTACTCCCTAATTATGAATAGAGAAACTTTGTCCCACCACATCCTCCTTCCTTGATGCACTGCATTATGATTCACCCAAAGAAAAGGTCAGTCAGTAATGGGGTGAGACCTCCGAGGCTGAGCCAACACCAGCCTTCCTCTTCCTAAGCTGACTAGCTCATGTATTTGATACTGTTGAGGTTCACTTTTCTGCACTGCAGGAAATTACTGACGTAAAACAACCTGGGGAACACAGGGTTTATTTTAGCTTACAGGCTATAGACCATCACTGAGAGAAGACAAGGCAGGAACATGGAGGCAAGAACTGAAACAGAGACCTTTAGAGGAACACTGCTTATTGGATTGTTCAACTTGGTTTCTTATACAAGCCATGCCCACATGCCTTGGGGTAGCGCTGCCACAGTGAGCAATGCTCTCCTACATCAAATGTTAATTAAGAAAATGTCCCCTGAGATATGTCCCCAGGACAGTCTGATGGAGGCAATTCCCCGGTTGACATTTCCTCTTCTCAGGTGATTGTTTTGTGTCTAGTTCACAAAAACTAACCAGCACAGATATAATGATGGAAATATGGCTTCGACAGTCTCTGTCTTCTCCTCCTCCTTCTCTCCCTTCTTCCCTTCTTCCCCACCCCAGCCTCCAGCCCTCATCAGCTCCCCACTCTCTCCCTGCCCAGAGATATCTCAGTTCTTTGGAATCATCCTCAACACAGACAAGTGGATGACCCTGTCAGAAAATCTAAATGGTTTTCATTTGTCTGTTCAGAAGTTTCTAGAAATACTTCTAGCTGAGAGGCTCTTTGAATAATTTACTCATCTGGGGTCATTTAAATAATCTTATTCACTCATTTTCATAATTGATGGCAGTGGCAGACTATGCAGGGAGCGGATTTTGTCTCACATTTGTACTTCCTGTCAATGTAATTGTGTCCCCATCACCCTCAGACAGTTCCTGAGTTGAGTTGATGTGATTTGAACACTGTCATGCCATTACGACTCTACCAAGGTGCAGGAACCAAGTCTGCCTTTACTACTCTATGACCTTGGACAAATTCTCATGCAGCTTCCATTTTCCCTCCTATAATGTTAACAAATAACTACTTATGATTGGCAGTTATTGAATATCCTTTTCTAAGCATTTAATATACCAACTGTTCTTAAAACTCTATGGAAGAGCATTGTCATTATGTCCCTTTTAAAGATGTGAGAATGAAGAGAAATTTATAAGATAAAACCAAAATATTATAGTAAAAATATATCGTTGTGAATAGTACATTACAGAGCCCGACTAATGGTGGCTGTTGCCATCAAGATTAACAGTGATAGGTTTTTCTTTTAGGGTCTATGACTGTGAAGTCACATGTTCTTAACCCTGATAATATTTCCAGGTGCAGGTCTCATCTTGTGGAGTAAGCCTTAAATTCAATCAGAAAATCATTGGTTACATCCATGAAACCCATGCCACTGTTGTGCCAGTGTGTATGTCTTGTCAGATTGGTCATTACTGTAGATTAGGAGTTCAAAGCTTAAGAAGATGGATGATTGCTTTTCTCCTCCAGCAGTGCACACAGCACCAATCAGCACTATGGAAGCTAGCCAGAGCAGTGATGAAGATCCCTGGTGAGTATAAACTCGATTTCTCCATGTTCTCTTACTCAAGTGTGTGGTGTCTTCAGCAATAGGATCTTACTGTCAAGTTCTGGTAAATAACCAAGATTAGTGACAATAACTTGCAATGTTTAGGTATCTATGTGACCTCAGTGACAAACAACTCCATTTCTAGCATTGGACTTTTTCTTTGTTAGTCTATGGTGTCTAGTAAAGGCATTGTTGCCCCCATTAAAAAGTAATTCTATGTAAACTCTTTTTTGTGTCTGCATATATATTTTAGAAAGCTTCTACAGTAGTAGGCCATATGACTTTTTGGACGGTCTTTATTTATTTAGTGTTAGAAGAGAACTTCCTACTATTATTCTGCTAAATTTATGTAGATTAATTAAACAGACTCAAATGACTTATCTTTATACCCATAAATTAGTGCATCCTTCAATCATAATTGGAAAAGGACTTTGTTTTTGTTTTGCAGCAGATTGTGGTTAATACAGATCAAGCTGGTCAAGGTGCAGAAAAGAAGAGAGTGCAGACACTCAGGCCTAAATGAGACATCTATATTCCACCACCTCCTCCCAGTGCTCAAGGATCCCCACAGAAAAGGAACAGAAGAGTAGGAAAAGCAAGAAGGAGTAAGTAGCTACAAGGCAACGGTGTCTTCAGGACACACATGAGCCATTGCAGATATGAACTCACAGTGGTTATGATAGGATGCATAATAACTGTGCCAGCTCAAGTCAGACAAAATCCCAGCATGGAGAGGGAAGGCACTCATAAGTTCCCATCCCTAGCCAAGGAGCTATTGGCAACTGATAGATACCAAAAGAGGAAGAATGTGTTTTTATATGTCCATGATTGCTTGCCGTCCACTGTGTTCCAGTGGATGGCCACATATTCAAAAGTTGAATATGATCAAAAGATTTTATACAAAATTCTTAAAGAACTAATGAAAGTAAACAAAATATTTACACATCAGTCATCATCAACATCACTTTCAGCAGTAGTATCACCATTATCATTCATCATCAGCACCACATAGCTACCACTACCATTATCACCTGTCTTTAGCATTAACAACCCTATCAAAGCATGTTTCCATAGAGAGATCTTTTCTGTGAAGTGCATTTTGTTGTTGCTGTTTTGCTTTTGATATCTAGAAAACTTTTAGCAGAATGTGGCCTTGTAGGATATCACTGGTTCAACATCAGTTTGAGGTGGGTTAAACCTATAAATACAAAAAAAATGTAAATGAATTTAAAAAGTAAATAAACCAACTTGTGTCAAGCCAGAACATATACACCTTTACAAGATGCCACTCTTTATCCTGCTGGACAAGTCAATTTACAGAGATCCACTGAGCCTTCCTTCCTGTGACCTGACATATTGTACCATGTGGGTATTTAAAATAGTTCCTGTGCGTGACTCTGGGGAAGACAGATGATAATTTTAAGTCTTTTTGTAATGACTTCACTTTCCCTCTCTGGTTCACATCATTTGAGAAACTTAATGATCATTATATAAGGAAACAAATTAAATTCCATAATACTTTGCTAAGGTTGGTGATATTACCAAACTCATCTTAAAAGAAGGGCACTTGACTTTAAATGTGTGTCTTCAGGGTTACTAAATAAAATCTTATATTCTATAATGCAGATTCCAGTAACCACAGTCTTCAATCCTTCTAAAAAGTTTGCATTTTTCTACTGTTGTACAATAAATCTCTGCATAGCCATCTGTAACAACACACATTTATTATCTGACAGCATTGTAGGTCTTAAGTCCAAGAGGGCTCAGCTTGGTTCTCAGGGTACCACAAAAACTGGGCTCTGGATCATCTCAGAGAATGCCTTACTGAACCCCCAGAGTGTGTTGGCCAAATTCAGGTGTTTGAGGTCAGAGGTCTCATGTCCTACTTCTCCTCTGTGTCTTAGCAAGGACTGGCTGTAGCTCTGCCTTTCCATTCCACACAGTGCCCTTGTGATGCTTATGTTGTGAACATAACAGGAGCTGGCATCACTTAGAAAAAGGGACTTCTGGTACACCTGTGAGGGATTATTTCAATTAGGTTAACTGAGGAGGAAAGAACCCCGAAAGGAGGGTGTCTCCATTCCCTGTTGAGGATCTCAGAGAAAGAAAGCTGGCTGAGTACTAGTATTCAGCGCTCTCTCTCTTTTGATCCTTTTGTGACTGTCGCTGAGCACCAGAGTTCACCATTCTTCACTATCTCTCTCTGTCTCTGTCTCTCTGTCTCTCTCTGTATCTCTCCCTTCCTCCCTCCTTAGTGACTGCGTATATATCACTATCAGCTTTCCCAAGCTCCTGCTCCCGTGGTTTCCGGGCCACAGAGGACTGTACCCTGGAGCCGTGAGTCAAAATAAACTTTCCCCCTTAAGTCTGTCAAGGTGTTTTGGCAGAGCAACAAGAAACGAGCTTAAGACACCTATCTGTTCTTAAATCTGGAAAACAGAAAAACCCATCTCATGATAGGAGCTTGGAGACCGGTCTCCTTTTAAAGGGCTTATGTAATTGTCCTCACAGCCTCTCTCTGGGAAACTCAATATCAAATAACAAATACCTTCTTGCTATTGGACACTATGTAACCACAAGAGTGGCTGCTCATCAAAGCCACAAACTCTAGGAATGAATAGTTCAATTAGACCTACCCTGTATCTTCCAGAGTATTACTTGCTCACATCTCCATTTTCTTTAAATGAACCTTTAGACAAGTGTTCAAAGATTCGAGCAAGCTATCATTTCTGTTTAAATGTTATTGAGCCATTCCTAGAATTCTTCATCACAATTTCTGTTTAGCACGCACCAGTCACACCCAAATAGAACTGAGAGTGTTTGCCTCTTAACATGAGTTTGAGGTGTTTGGGCGTGTGTGCATGGCTCTCCCCCAGCTTCTGAAGTCCATGTCTTGCTTATTCCCCGAGACCCTGTACAAATGAGGAGTGCTCTGTAGAGGTGCCCTTAATTCCTCTGCCTCATATACATCTTCTCTGAGACCCTGGAGTCACTGCTCAACATCTGCAGCACACCTCAGGTTCTGCTGAAGTTCTTAGCATACCCCAGTGCCCTGATAGATTCTGAGTCTCTTAAAGACCAGATGTTTTATCTATTTTTCAACCTTCAACAAACATGTGCATACAGCTGGTGCTCAAGAAAAGAAATCCTTGATAATATGAATGTGACTAGAGAATTGTCAAATATCCTCAGTTCAGTTACTCCTGATTAGGTGGAAAGATTTAACTGAGCTGATTATGTCCTCAATCGCAGCCATAGATAGTATTTCATCTGATCTTATTAGTAACCATCTAACTTCTCAGAGTGTGTTCAACATGCAGCAAGTGCTAAGGTTGTTGGTGCCTGCTTGCAATTCCAGTGGGCAAAGATGGGTCGCTAAGGTTTTCAGCTAGCCAGGCTAGCTTATTCGGTGAGGTCCAGGCTAGTGAGTAATTCTGTCCTATGAAACAAGGTGGGTCGTATCTGAGGAACAGCACCCAAGGCTGAGCTCTGGCCTCAATATGCATACACACACACACACACACACGCACACATGCACGTATGCCCACTCCTGCACATGTACCCTCCACACACAGACTCAACAAGATTCTAATTTATTTCTTTCCTTCTTTTTCCACATTTGGCCTCAGCATGTCAGCTAAGCAGAATCTTCCAGAGCAGAAAAAAGACAAAGGTCAAGAAGCAAGGGCTCTTGACAAGAGCTCTTATCTAGACAATCTTGGAATCATGGGGGCACATGCATGACATCAGCAGTAGCGCCTCATCTTTCACAGCCACTGGAGTCCCCAGGGAAGCACACGAAAGCTACACATGTGGATTCAGACATAGTTGGCAGCAGAGCTACCAAGGCTTTGACCTCTTTCCTTCTCTGGTCCTGAAACAGTCCAAGGAACTGCACTTGTGAAAAATGACCACTATGACCCTTTATCGTCGGGAATGTTCCAGGGTATGAGTCCCATCCAGTCTCCTCTCCATCCTGTGAATGAGGTGAGCATCTATAGTTGGATACCAAAGACAGGATAGTCAAAAACAATGGAAAATAGAACACAAACACAAAATGCCTTTAGTGCTGACTGTGGCATAAGGCACGGTTTGTCCTACAAGCTGCTGCTGTTGACAGCAGCACAGTCCATGCGACTGCTCCACCCACTGTCACTTAACTGTGTGACAGTGATGTCCTCACAACTAAGACTTTCCTTCATGCTTTACTTCTTAAATATTCACAGGAATATTTGTATGTATAAGCCAAGGACAATGTTTATACAAATATCTTAGTTCTCAGGTAAGATGGCCCTTCTTGAAGAATATTGAACACACACACACACGAGTTCTATGACTCCCTGAACCACCCTAGAATGAATACAATAGTGGAGATGGAAATGATCTGAAAGGGGAGTGTACATACAGTGGCTGAACGGAGCCACAGTTCTCTTAAGCTAAAAGGGACGAATAAGGGACTAGAGAGCAGATCTGTATGGGTACGGGAGGGTGGATGTGATAGAAAGAAAAATTTCTACTCCTGTAGGGTAATTATGACTGACAATAATTGGCTGTATATTTCAAAATAGCTAATGGAGAGGATTTGAATTTTTAAACACAAAGAAAATGATGAATGGATTTGTTAATTACCTGAACAGATCATTACACATGGTATATGTGTATTGAAATATCACTTTGTGTTGTATATATGCATATAATTATTATGTGGCAATTAACATTCAAAGAGCTGGGATGTAATTTGGTTGGTATAGTGCTTGATGGGCATGTGCAAGGGCTTAGACTTAATCCCCAGAACGGAGAAAAAGAAAATACCACTATCATGTTAGGCCTGGCCTGGTGGGAGGTGTTTGAGTCCTAACTGCTTCTTGGGTGTGAGGTCTTCCTAGACTATGTGAGACCTTGTTTCAAAATAAACAAAGTTTGGGTTGAGACTATAACTCAGCACTATAGCACTTGCCTACCATGAATGAGGACTTGGCTTCAATCTTCCATACCACAAAAAGCCATTAAAACAGTATCTGTCTATACCATAATGCCTCCCTAGATATAATCACACATCAACATACTACAAGCAGACATAGATTCAAAGCAAGCTTAGCTTTTTTTTTAAACAAAATCCCCATCTAGGGATGAAGTGTTTGCTCAGCGGTTAAAAGCCCCTGCTTCCAAGCCAGATGACCTAAGTGTGACTCCCAGGTCTGACATGGTGGAAGGAGAGAACACACAAATTGTTCTCTGATGCTCCTGTCCACACAAACCTGCAATCAATCAGTGAAAGGGTTGATTTTTTAAATTCTCTTTCTATATGAGAAATTCTTCAAGTGGCCCCTATTTTATTCTGTGTAAGATGTACAAGACAGGGTACAACCCCTTCCTTAATGACCCAATCTGAAAGAGACAAAGCTGTGAGACATAATAAATGTTTATGCCACACATTCCAATTAGCTGACTTTAGTAGACTCTTGCACACCCAGTGAGAAGTGTGAGCATGAGTGTGGGAGGTCAAGCTCCCTGATGGTCCCCTCTAAACATCCCTCCAGCAGTTATTGGGCGTGATGCAGTGCTGGGGAGCACAGCTTTCAGATCAGCCAGACCTACATTTGCTCCTGTTTTTGTCATAATGTAGCTGGAAGATCCACACCAGGTCACTAGCCTGTCTGATCTTGAATTTACATATCTGAAATAGGAATAAAAAAACTTTACTTTAGATGGATTTTTTGAAACACCTACATGAGATTATGAATGTAAACTTCTCATTCTCGTTCTTAGTACAGAATAGCTCCCAACAAGTGGTAAGTGAAGTCAGCATGACTAACAGATTTAGAGGGGCCCATCTGCGCCCTTGTACAAATCCTCCCTACGGAGCTGGAGAAACAGATGAGCAGATGTTTCCCTGGGTGGGCTTCTAGTCTAAGTAGAGATGAATATGCACACAAGCAATCACAAAGCACACTGCTGACCCTCTTAGAAGGTGGCATGTGGGTCTGCAGAGACAGTGCAAAAGGCCTAGTGCACCTGGAACCATCCAGATGCACTGTTGCTGCAAAAGGAACTTAAAGAAGGAAGAAGGTCCAATGGGACGGGACAGCAATCACATATGCGGGCTTGCAGAACACTGGGAGGAGAAGAGCAGAGCTTTGCAGGCTCAGCAAACAAGCCAGTTGACAGCCTTGGCTTTGCACAGGACTTGTATCTACATGCCGTGCTTTGAGGAAGAGTCTGTAGGCAACTCTATAGACTAGGAGACAGCTATATAGGAGGGAAGGCCATGGAAGTGTCTCTGTGCAGGGCAACCAAAGCTACAGTTAGACATGCGAGCCATAAGCATGGGGAGAGAAGTCAGATCTGTCAGGTCAAGGACAATGGGAACTTTCCTTCAGGAAGAATTAGGGAGGTTCTCCACTGTCAATCATGATGAGGGTCTCTCCCTTTCGTCAGTGTCACTCTGTCACCATGAGGATCTCCTCGGTTGTGATAAGGGTCTCCCCTGTCATAATGAGGATCTATCTTGTCATAATGAGGCTCTCCTCTGTCGTAACAACTTTCTCCCCCATATAATGAAATTCTCCCCCATAATAACGAGCTCTCCCCCATCAAAATGAGGGCCTTCCTCCCTTCATAATGACAGTCCCTTGTCTTTTCAGAAATATCATCTTTGAATCTTCTGAAAGGAACACAACCTTTTCCTTTAACGTGTGTCTGTTTTTGTCCTGTCTGAATGTGATATAAAGCTTCAAAATGTTTTAAATATCTCCTTAAATTGCTCTTCCAATACATATTTCTTTTTTATCTATCCTGGGATGCATCACTAGGCTGAACTTAACCTTTCTGCAACATACATAAGTATTAAAACCACATTTCCCACCACCCATTGACTCCATTTTATTTATTAATTATTAATTTAAAAATATGAAGATCATCTGTATGTGTGTATACATGTATGTGTGTTTACATGTATGTGTGTTCACCGACACTTAAAAATTATTAAAACCTGAAGTAGCTAATAAAATTGTTCTGAAGGCTTCAGCAGTTGTTAATAAGAAAAAGTTCAGCCCGATGAAATATAGTTTATCACTAAGTCCAATCTAAAGTCCCCATCCTCAGAAATACCTGACCCAGATGACCAGGCCAAGGTCACTTCCTCTCTTCTCTGTGATTGATACTGCAGCCAGTAGAATACAGATAGCACTGGACTAAGGTTGGCTTATTTTTGAACTGCATGAGGATATGGACACCTGCAACCCTCACATTTAGTAGCCTATTAGCCCTGGAATGGGCACATGGGATGTTGGCTGCCCTGGATGGATTGCTCATTAGATCTCAGGGGAATTATTGTTTGAAAACATCTCTAGAAGCCCTGGACCCACCAAGTTCCACAAAGAGCAGAAAAAATAAAGAGACAATGACCCAAAAATTCCAGTTTGCAGGAGAAAGGTTGCTGAGCTTTGGGTTCTGGAGTGATGTATGGACTTACAAGAATCCTTGCCAGCCACACACAAAGGCCTAGAAAATACCAGCACCCTTCTGAAAGCCCTTAATCTTTATCATAAAACCCTCATTTCATGCACCACTTGTAGTGATGCCACATGATGATGAGAAGAAAGACCTTCTGTGCCAGAATACCAACTCTGTCCCTGGCAGCCCTGCCCCTCTGCTGACCTGCTGGGGCAGCATGGTGCTCTGGGAAGCTTGGGAGCACATGTCTGGTGTTTTCCTGCTCCACTGGCTTCCTTGTCTTAGAGACAGAAGCACAGGGAGTTATTTCTGAATCCCGGAACCCCTGTGTGACAGGAGAAGAGACCACTGACAGGAACTATTTGGACATGCTAAGCTCAAATGGGCAGCAACTCCCCAGGCTGCCTCTGGAGGCAATTGCTGTATCTCAACAGGAATGTGAGGCTATACAAAGTATTCAAAAGCATTTTTTGTATATGGAAGTGGAGAATGGCAAAGGCATCTTTCTTTCGTTCAGTGTTATTACCTGTATTGCAGTGACCTGCTTGTAAACTGGCTCCTTGGATATGAGCCCAATCCAAAGGCAGCACAGAAATTTCACAATTGTAAGCCAAGCCCAAGCCTGGGTTTTCAAGTTCAAGCAACAAGAATGATTTTGCAGCTTAAAAGTGACCTCTAGGTTATGTCAGCAACCTCCCAACTCAACAACATGTACATCCTCTATCTCTCTTTTTTTAAAGATTTATTTATTATATATACACTGTTCTGCCTGCATGCCAGAAGAGAACACCAGATTTCATTATAGATGGTTGTGAGCCATCATGTGGTTGCTGGGAATTGAACTCAGGACCCCTGGAAGAGCAGCCAGTGCTCTTAAACTCTGAGCCATCTTGCCAGCCCCATCCTCTATCTCTTGCTATGATCACAAAGCAAACTTTCCTGTTTGGGTTTTTCAGGTGTCTGTGGAAGGAAAACCTGGAAAATGGGAATGAATGAAAGAAGAGATACACAAAAGACAAAGAAACAGAATGTTCAAAGTCCCAGATGCATTAGCAATGCCATATAGTGATGGAGTCGTAAAACAACACAGTGAGTGACAGAGTTTATCAGAAGGAAGAGGAAAAAACCCAGGGATGGTAAACTAGAAGACAGTGTTTTATTCTTGCTGGCGTAACAGACATGAAGACTCCCATCTCATCAACATCTATACTCTTCAATCAACTGCCTTGAGTATAGAAATTATCCTCTTACTTAGTGATAAACTCCAAGGATCAAAAACAGTGCCAGGCACAGAGCAGGCCATGTGTTCATCTGTTAAGTGAATATACAGTGTTTTCAGTCATGTTTCGTAATTCATCAAGAGGAAAAACAGAGCAAGTCAATGATTTGCTCAACTCTACGTAATGTTAATCTCTGAATGGGTAATTACATATGAGTCCTCAGTAAAATCTATTGGTTAATTGTGCTGAGTATCCCAGGCTACAGAACTTAACTTTTTAACTTAGGTACAAAGAAAGGCAATAAGTGACCAGAACTTGTTGCCGTAGCTGGACATATTCTGAGAAATGGTCAAGAATGGAAACTCTAGAAAATGTTCTGGGTTTCTTTCTTGGCAACAGTTCTTCGTTAAGACAGCAACTGGTGTGCTGCTGTCTGACCTCATTAGAAAGTTTTACCTTCTTTTGAACTTCATATAAAATGAATAATGCATTATAATAGTTTGTTTCTGTCTCCTTTGGTCCAACATAATGCTTTTTAGCTATCCCCATTAATATACATGATAGGAATTCCTTCCTTCTTAATAAAAAGCAGTCAATTTTGTGAATATGCTATATTTCATTTATTCATTTCCTTATAGACATACATTAGGTTATTTCTGAAGTTTTCTCTATAAATAAAATTTCATTAGCATTATCATACACATGTATGTTTGGATGTATACATATATCTCTTTAGTATTGTAACTAGGGATGAAACTCCTGGGTGGTAAGGTCTGTGTGTATTATGTACTTTTCTCTTTATAAAACTCAAGCCAAACAATTTCTCTTGTTGGTGGCAATTTAGATTCTCACCTGCAGAGTATGAGACTATGCCCTCACTAAAAAATAATACTGTCAATATTTATATTAATACCCACTAAGTGGGTATAAACTTCAATCCTAGGAATTGTTTTAATTTGCTGACCCTATGATGGGGGTATAATCAGGCAGAGCATTTGCCT
This sequence comes from Ellobius talpinus, assembly GCA_001685095.1. NCBI lineage: Eukaryota > Metazoa > Chordata > Mammalia > Rodentia > Cricetidae > Ellobius > Ellobius talpinus. Next base: position 24,578 of record LOJH01012082.1, read on the forward strand.
AACATGCAAAACTAGCTGGTTCAGTCTTAAGCACAGCACACACACAAGATTTATATTCCCCTCAAGAACAGTGATAGTAGGCATTTCCCTGAATGTATCAACATTTGAATAGTATCTTTTATGAACCATCTAAGACAATTTCTATTTTTATTAATACTGTTGATCATTTTATTATTGATTTGTATGTTATTTACATACTCTAAATGTATATCCTTCATAACATACATGTATTATCTCTTCCAAATTGTCTGATATCCTTTTCATTTCTAAAAATGCCTTTATATAAGCAAAACACTTTTTATTTTGAAAGATTGCAGCTTTATGCTTGCTGGATATTAAGAAATCTGTTGTCAGACTGGGTCTGTTATATTCAGGAATGTAAATTACTATATGTGCATGTAACAGCAATTAATGAAAGAAGAGGCTATGAATTTGAAACAGAGCTAGGAGGTATATATGGGAGGGTTTGGATGGAGTAAGGGGAAGGGACAAATGGTGTAATTATATTATAATCTCAAAAACAAAAGGAAAAAAAAGAAACATGAGGTCCCCTTGAGCCATCCAAATCCTCCTTCATCACCTCCTGGAAACATTCTGATTTTAGTTTTGACATAATCCTACAATTTATTTCAAGTAGTTTTTGTACATAGTGTAAGTAAATGGTCCAGGTTTATTCTTTGTTCCTTCTGGCCCCTGAGCTGACATGATGCCATTCATTAGAAAGTCTTACAACGTTCCTTCTCATCGTCTGCCAGTATCACTTCCCTGTGCATTTTCAGATCTGTCTTCACTGTTTCATCATTTGATAAGATATTAGCTGTAGAGTGTCTTGTGGACATGATGTGGCCACGGCCCTCATGATCTCACAGCAGCTGTGGCTGCCTGCACAAGACTGGAACAAGGTACCAGAAGATTCATCGGAGGGGTGAGTGTGTTCCTGACCGGCCAGCAGAAGCCCCGGAAAGGGAGCACAGACATACCTCAACCCCCTAAACTTTCTGGTCATTCTGCAGGGGCTTCTCTCCGCCGCTACTGCCTCTCTCTTCCTATCCCATCCCAGCTTGTGCCCAGGCTCCCCTTCCNGCTCCCCTTCCCTTCTTCTGGGCCAGAAGATCCCCCAGCTCAGCCTGTTTGGGGCTGGGACGGGGTGGTGAGTGCAAACTGGCAGGAGTTACTTTGTTTCACTAAGCCTGCAGGCAGCAAGTTAGTCTTTTTGTCTGCAAGGTCACTGGACAGCAAGGGTCCCTGATCCTGTACCAGAAGATCCATCGGAGAGCATTTGAAGAAAGAGATGGGCAGGCGCCAATGCAAGAATTCCTCCAAC
>LOJH01012084.1:0-25899 GCA_001685095.1 Ellobius talpinus
TTGGAAGAGCAGGCAATGCTCTTAACCTCTGAGCCATCTCTCCAGCCCTGTAATGTAATATTTTTGGAGATAGAGGTTTGCCAAAGGGGTCATGACCCATAGGTTGTGAGCTGCCCTCCCAGAGCTACGCAGGTCAGTCGGATGGAGGTAATCCTCCCATTTGAAACATCCTTAGGTAACTCCAGGCTGTGCCAACATGTCAGCTGATGCTAACTAGGAGCTCGGTGTCTTTTCGGAAGCACTGTGTCCCCTGTATTCCGTATTTTAGGATGTTATATATCCCCAGGCATCTTCTCTGTGGCCAGAGACTTCTGGGATGACCCCGAGGGCCGATCTTCTTTGGCACTAGCATGTGCCTGTTTAGAAAAGTGTTTTATTTGCCTCTTCTTGCATATCCTGCTTTTTTACTTTAAGTTCCCAAGTTCGGCCCTCTGAAACCTAGTCATAGCTAAGAGAATCTGGCTAAAGGCCAGAGCCGAGGGCTGGAGATCATGTCTCAGGCAAGCTCTGCAGGTGTTCTTCCACTGAGCCAAACCCTTCAGCACAACAGACTGAGGTTTCTACCCCACAGACTCCTACAGGGAAGGAAAATCAGAAATCCCAAAACTGAGACAACCCGGAACCAAGAACGAAACGACTTCGCTCATTCCTGATATGTCCACCAGGTGGCGCTGTCCAGCTGCAAATCTTACAGTTTTGGCCAGGCTTTTGAGGACGCACCCCTAGGCCTGGGATATTCCACAGGATCCCATTTTACTATGCTGGCCCACAGCCTCTTGTCAGACTGAGGCTTCAGGGGAGCAGAGAGTCACTTGTGGCCTGCAGGGGGCTTAGATTTGTTCGGTGAGCCCAGCTTAGCTTTACCCGATGCCCTTCCTCTTGGTTGATGTTTTTTGTTTTACTTAAAAAATTTATTTATTAGCTGGGTGGTGGTGGTGGTGCATTCCTTTAATCCCAGCACTCGGGAGGCAGAGCCAGGCGGATCTCTGAGTCTGAGGCCAGCCTAGTCTACAGAGTGAGTTTCAGGACAGCCAGGGATATGCAGAGAAACCCCGCCTCGACCAAAGAGCCAACCAAATAAAATCGTATCTGATCTTATGTGCATTGTCTGTATGTGTACCACATGTGTGCCCAGTGCCTACAGAGGTCAGAAGAGGGTATCGGATCACCTGGAACTGGATTACAGATGAACCACTGAACCATCTCTCTCCAGCCCCAACCTGGAGGGTTTTGATAGCAGAAAAGCAGGGATTAGGTTTCTTCCTGCCTGCTCTTGCAAGGAAGGTGGACATTGGCCATGCCCAACAGAATCTAGGAGGACTAGTATGGGGTCATAGCTGGGGTCATGGAGAGCTAGAAAGGCTGTGTGGAGCTGTGCTGGTCAGTGGGGAGGACAAAGCCATGCTTTGGCTGGGGAGGCCCCTGTCTCCAGGGCTCCGTGGTTACTGAGCATCTGCAGGAAGCCATCTTCTTGCACCCTGGGTGGGCAGGTGGAGGTGCTGCCAGAGGGGATGATGGGTTACAGTATGGAGCAGCTTCCTTCAGGTTGGACATGACCCCGCTGTCATCACTAGAACGAGACCCTCGCACACCAGGCCTGTCAGCCCCCGCTCTGGGAAGGGGGCTCAGTTCTTCACATCTCCTCACCCTTCCCTGAGGACCTAGAAGAGGGACTGTCCCCTAGTGTGGCTGCCCCTAAGTGACCTGGCCAACTTCTGTGTGGTCTCGTGCCTTTGAGTAGCCCATGCTCCTGTAAACCCACTGGTCCATCAAGCTGGACCAGGGTGGAGTCCGTCCGTTCTTCTTCCCGTGCCCTCTTACCCTAGAGCAGAGAGGTTAAAGACACTTAGTCTTCATGCATCCATACGCGTTATGGATAGCTTAGTCATTCTAAAACATACTCATTCAAAAGTATTCATTCTGTATGCATGAGTGTCTGTCTGCACATATGTACCTGTACCGTGTGTGTGCAGTGCCCATGGAGGCCAGAAAGGGCGTCAGATCTCCTAAAACTGGAGTTACAGACCGTGGCATTGTGGGTGCCGGGAACCGAATCCAGGTTCCACGGAAGAGCAGCCAGTGCTCGTAACTGCTGAGTCATCTCTCCAGCCCTTATTTAGTACATGAGCAAGTGAGAGTACCTGTGCTCGCATGTGTGTCAGCGCACACGTGGAGGTCAGAGGACACGGTTTCCCAGCATTCTCTGCTTCCACTTTGTTTCTGAGACAGAATCTCTCATTCTACTACGGGCAGGGAACTGGTAAGACAAGAGAGAGGGGCTGACATGCCCAGGCCTGTCCTGTGTGGCCTTGTATGGGGTTTCTTGGGGAGATGTGGACACATGTCTGTCCACTCCAGATAGCGCACTAGCAAGAGACCAAAGTCTGAGTCTACTGAGTCTGACTCAGAGCTTACACAGAGAGGTCAGGGGTTGCTGACAGGAATCTGAGGGACCTGGGTGTCACCAAAGTCTCGCCCCAGTATGGATGATGGCGTCCCCAAAGCCGCACAGAGTCCCTCCTCCTGCTAACTTCCACAGTCTGTATCTTCTAGCGCCTTCCAGGATACAGAGATCGTGTGAAGTTGGGGCAGAATTACGGACAGCTGGGAGGGAAGGTAGGAAGGGCTGACTGGGCTCCCGGGCGGGCGAGGGTTCCCTTCTCCTATGTGGAAATGCTGATAATCTCCTAAGAGTCGCTTGAGGGTAGTTGTAGCTGCTCTGAGGGGCAGCAACGACCATCACGCTTGGAGGAGGACACTGTCCTATGATACATCTGCCTGAGGACCTGCATGGTCACACCTAGGGGCTGACCTGCAGTCCTTCCTGCCTCTGGGTTCAGCTGGAGTGTAGGTGTGAAGAGCCCCTTCTCCTTCCTTCTCCATAGGCGGAGCTACTTCCTGGCGCCGGCGACAGTCACGCCTCTGATATTTTCGGTGAGGAGGGCCAGGTGGGGGCTGTGGGGTGCCGTTCTTCAGAGGCAGAAGGGCCACATGAAGACCCTCCACACCCCGGGGTCTGTATACAGCCTAATCTTTCTTGGTCTCTTGCCGTCCTTCTGCTACCTGCTTCTGGCCCAGGACTCTGTGGGGCTCTGGGCTGTGACAGGACACCAGTGGCTATGCCTATCCTCTGTCATTGAGTCCTAGGGACAACTGAGGTGGCTCAAAATGGGGCCTGGAATCGGAGTGGACCTTGGAGGTCCTGGTGTCCTTGAACTCTGCCTTAGCGGCTTGCATCCCTGGGGACCAGCCGCCACAGCCTCGATAGAAGAGAATCATTCAGGCACTGTGTGTGCGTGGCCACTGGTGTCCCCACTGTGAGACCCACTGGTGTCCCCTGCCTCCCAAGAGCTGCCAGACAGGGAGAGGGGAGTGAGGGAGAACGGTCTGGACATCTGCCATGGTCTGGATGGGCTGCCTGGGCAGAGGAGGGCTACTCTCTCTGGCTTCCCCTTTTGCTTTCTCTGGCTCTGGCCTCTGAGACTTTCATCCAGGGCCTTCAGCTGCCTGGGAGGCACATCACACCCTCGCTGCCCCCCACCCCGCCCTGTCCCTCAGAGGTGCCAGATGGGCTGGTCCAAGGCAGCCAGGCCGGATTTGTCCCCTGCTCTATCCTCCCCACCTCAGGCCCCTGGGGAGCCAGGAGGAGGGCCTGGCAGGGCAGCAGATGGTGGGTTGGGAGGAGGGGCTGCCCGGCAGACGGACGACTGTCAGGACAGATGGCGAACTGGGTAGGGGTCTGGAGCTCACCCATCTGCTTCTGCCCCTGCAGGGGCTTTTCTCAGTACCTTCGGCAGAGTTAGGATGGGTCCACTTGACTTGCCCTGGGTCCCCGGTGTCTGACTCAGTGCTGGAGTTCCCTGCCCAGGTATCACTTGGGGTCTCACAGCCGCTCCTGACAGCCAGCTTGACCTGGACTCTCAGCGCTGGAGGGAATCTTCAGGACCTTGGGGAAGCCCTGGCTGAGCATGTGGTACACTCCAGGACAAAAACTGTGGCAGATGAGGGCTTGCAGAGGGGAGAGCCGGCTTCACAGATGGGGGCTTGATGCCAGGAAGCTCCAGGACAGGAAAATACCAGACCCCACGTGCCCTGAGTTGTTCCTAGGGTGATGTCAGGTGACACAAGGATTAGACTGCCTGCTTCTCAAAGGGGACATCAGAACTGGGCAGGCCTCACTGTGAGGAGGAAGGGAGAAGGCTGCACCCCCTGTTAGGAGGAAGGGCAGACAGAAGGGCAGGCATCCAGCTTGGGGTGTAACACCTCCTGTGGGTGCTGTCCTCAGCCCAAGGAGGGGGGCCATTGGGGTGTCCTGGGCTCTGAGATGTTAGGAGACTTTCAAATTTGGGGTTCCAATGTTGATAATCTCTAAAAATACCTTTAGACTTTTTATTTCAAAGAAAAATCCTTTGAAGGGTGTGGTGATGCATGCCTGTAATTCCAGCACTCAGGAGGCAGAGGAAGGAGGATCGGGTCAGCCTTTGGCTACCTAGGGAGTTAGGGGCCAGCTTGGGCTACATAAGATTATGTCTCAAAAAATTCTAAGGAAAGAAAAACTCCTTCAGTGATGGTTGGCCCTCCTTGGTCTCTGTAATGTGTGTTCCGTTCTTTCTGCCCTAAGAAGGGTGGTGTGTGTGTGTTCCCTTCAGCTAGGTGTGGAGTGGGGACAAGGTTGGCACACCCAGCACTAGCTCCCGGGGCCTCTTCAAGGGACAGCTGAGGCTTGACTACTTCCCCTGCTCATCCAACCCTGGCTCCCCTGAGCAATGCCAACTCTGGGCAGCCCAAATTCCACCTCCAAATTGAGTGTCCCTTGTCATTTCCTGTCATCTCCCTGCCTTGTTCTCCCTCAAACTCCAAGAGTCAAACCTTGAGCTGGGCAGTCCTTGTGTGTCCCCTTGGCCTCAGAACTGCTGGGTGGCTTTGGGTGGTGAGAAGCCAACTCTGGCAACTGTTGTGATGGTTCACTGAGTCAGAGCCCTGGGAATCCTGCAATGCCCTTGGTGGCAATTCTGAGCCTTTGTTGAGCTTGTTAATGCTTTGACTTTTCTTAAATTCCATTTTGTTGAGGAGGGATTTATGTGGCATAAACGGCTTCATCCAATGGCATTTAATCACAGCCCTGTGCACCTGTCCCCCGTATCCGGTTGTAGGGCATGACTGGAGCCTGGAGGGAACCGTCCCTGTCACTCCCCACCCCCACCACGCCCTTGGCATCGCTGCCATCCCTGCTCTGACCTCTCTCTAGGGAGGTTTGCCAGTTCTGGATGTTTTCCACAAGCGGGACCCTTCAGCACGGGTCCTTTCGTGCCTTCTGTCTTCAGGACCCCTGTGCCTGGGCAGCCATCAGGGTTTCTTGTTTTAGAGTTGAAGACCCCTGTGCTGAACACACCGGGCATGTGTTCTGCCAATCAGCACGACTCTCTTGTGTTGGGCTACTGTGAGCACGTGTGCAGGTTTGTACTTGGAGACCCGTGTTACCTGTTAACCTCGGTCACCTGTTGGGACCGGCCAACTTGTTTGAGCGCGCCTGAAAAGGGGAGGGAGGATTGAGAAAGAGACAGAAGACAGAAGACAGAATCAGGAGCTTCCAGTGAGTACCATAACAGCCTTGAGTTTGTTTCAAATAGCTCTTGTAGACACAAAGCAAAAGGGAGGGCGAAAGACTTCCTTACCAGTGATACAAGGAACGAACAAGGGTAATTACCTCCTCAATACTCAAAACACCTAGTAACCACACCCTTACAAGCACCCTAGTATTTGGTCTTAGGGAGCAAGACATCTAGTAGCCACGCCTTTGGCAAACATCCTGTTACTTGGCCATGACAAACTTGAGTTCCCTGACCCTGAGTCAAGATGGAAATAGAATCACCTGGGCTCTGCCATCACCCGGACATTGTCTGTGTTCCGTCTTTACAGCAGCAACACGGTTTCCTGTCGCAAAGCTCTGCCACCACCTCCTGTCTCTCTGTCTATTTTCTTGCCTGCTCCCCCATCTTTGCCCTACTGAGAACCCCAGGGAGTCCCTGGTCCTGCAGGTGTCACTTTGGCTGTGGAGGTCACTGGTTTCAGCCTCAGCCTTTCCCCTCGTGTGGTCCCGCAGCTCTGCTCTTGAGACCTGGAGAAGCTCTGGAGGGTGTGCAAGACTCGGCAGGGGGATTTCTCCTTCTTACAGGGGAAGTCCTGAAATCCTCCCATCCAGAGAACTCTGTAGACTGACTACTTACCAACAGTACAGCGACAGGTGCCATGGTGTTTTGTCATGGTGATAACAACCATGGTGATCTATGGTCCCAGACCAGCTCAGAGAAACTGGCTTTTGATCCAGGTCTCTGGGGTTCACAGGGTAGACGTGAGTGGCTGAGACGTGGAGGACCAAGGGACCAGGTGAAGAGACCTTTGTAAGGTGTGTGGTAGAGAGACAGCAAGGATTGTTCCTGAAATATGGCTTCTTTTCTGTCTTCCTATGTCCTAGCCTCTCTTTGGTACTCCAAGGAAATGTGAAAATACGTTTATTCCTCTAAGCAGAACTGGGCTGGAAGTAACCCTTCCCTCACACAAGGTTCTTTGTGGCTCTTGGGGAAGAAGGGGACACCATTGGTGCAGACACAGAGCGAGGGCGTGGCTTCTGAAGAATGCTTCCCCCCCCAGCCAGAGGTTCTGGCTTTTGAAAACTGTATGTGCACACTGTACACACGGCTCTAGTGTACACACGGCTCCAGTGTACACACGGCTCTAGTGTACACACGGCTCTAGTTTGGATTTCTGTTGCTGTGATGAAACACCATGGCCAAAAGCAAGTTGGGGAGGAGAGGGTTCATTTGACAGTTTATTAACCTGGAGGCAGGAGCTGTTGCGGATGCCATGGAGCATGCTGCTTACTGGCTTGCTCATCATGCCTTGCTCAGCCTGCTTCTTATGGAACCCAGAACCACCAGCCAAAATGGGCTGGGCACTCCCCCAACATTACTAATTAAGAAAATGTCCTACAGCTGGATCTTTAGGGAGTATTTTCTCAATTGAGGTTCCCTCCTTTCAGATTACTCTAGCTTGTAACAAGTAGATATGAAACTACTAGCATGCATGCATGTGCGCGCACACACACGTGCAGAAGCACACAGGCACATGTATGTATGCATGCCCTGACAGAAGCACAGCATGTTTGTATACACGAACCTGCAGCATGCACAGGAATATACACAAGTATGCATACAGGCATGTACGAACAACAGAAGCAGAAATGTACATGCATGCATGTACAAACATTCACATAAAGCATGCACATGCACACACACACACTGGGGCATAGCAAGTGGGCAGAAATAGTCGTTTGCTATTGCCTATCAGGCTCTGGGAAACCCCTCCATGCCTGTCACTTTGCTTAATTTTCACAGGCTCTGAGTGTGCCCAGAGAGGCTAGGCATACTGTCTGAGGCCTCATGGCTGCACAATTGTCCATAGACCTGCAGGAGTGGCTGGGTGGGGTGCACTCCATCCCCATTTTCTTTGTCAGTGCAGTGGGGGCTCCCTTCCTAGGAAAACCCCCTGAAAGTCCTTGCATATCTTTCTGGGACGCTGAGACCAGAGAGAAGCCAGGGCAGGGTGGGCCAGAATTGACTCATCTTTGTGGTGGCCCCAGACTGGCCATCTTGTCTTCTGTCCTGTCCACTTCCCATCATTCCTCACGCCCCCTAGATTGGTACCAGCAGGTGCCAAAGGCTCTGCAGAGGACTCCACCACACAGATAGCGTTTCTTTTGCAGCACCCTGTTGGGCGGCTCTCCCAATGAGTGAATCCTCTATAGGAAGGCACCAGTGATGGGGGACCCTGGTGTCCTGTAGCAGCTCCAAGCCTTTGTCAAGACTGGATTTCACTGGGGCAGCAGAACCTGTGCTAGAGTTTGCACATAGAGGCTGGGCCACCTCCTTGGTTGAGATGTCAGCTGCTGACCCCCGCTGTCCTCTGCTGAGCCCTTTGCTGTCTGTCCTGGTTAACCAGGTATTGATTGCCGATCAGGCCTTCCTCTCCGTCTCATTTTCGAGGCTAATGGCTCTGCTGCCATTGATCTGCATTCAGGGCATATCTTCATCAGCTGTCTCCTTGTGACACCCGATGGTGTCTAATATGCATGGTCTCATCCTGGGTCACAGGTGTCCTTCCTCTCTTCTACCCTCTGTGGCACCACCATGTGCCTATTGTCTGGCTTAGCTGAGCTGCTGTAACAAAACACCTGATACGGGAAGGCTTGGGAAAGGGGTTTGTCTTCTGTGGTCCTGGAGGCTGGGAAGTCCTTTACTGAGGTGCCAGGAGGTTCCAAGCCTGGAGAAGACTCATTGTCCAAGGTGACAGCTCTTACCCTGCATGGAGCTGCATGTGTGCATGCGTGTGCGCATGTGTGCTTGTGAAGGCCAGAAGAGGGCATAAGGTCCTCTAGAATTGGAGTTACAGGTGGTTGTGGGTGGCCCAATGTGGGTGCTGGGACCCCAGCTTGAGTCCTCTGGAAGAGCAGTAACTGCTCTTAGCCACTGATCCAGGCCACTGCTTTCAGTTTTATTTTTTAATTTGTTTTTATTCTATGCACATTCATGTTTGCCTGCATGCATGTCTTTGTGAAGGTGTCAGGTCCCCTGGAACTGGAGTTACAGACAGTTGTGAGCTGCCATGTGGGTGCTGGGAATTGAACCAGTGCCCCCTGGAAGAGCAGTCAGTGCTCTTAACTGCCAAGCCTTGGTTCCAGCCCTTCGAGACCACATTTTATAATGGTCCCTCACATGGGAGGAAACTTCATGACTCAGTTGTTCCTCAAGAGCCCTGCCTTTTAATGCTGCTGTGTGGGAATGCGTTCAACATGGACTTTGGAGGAACTCGAACCACAACCCCCACCCCAAGGCCACCTTCCCCCTCCCATCTTTTACATAGTCCCTCTCTGGCCTGCCCTACTGGCACCCACCTCATCCCTTTCCCTATTGCCAGTCCCCCCTCTCCTGACTCCATCATCTTCTTCGCCATCTTACGATGGACAAGGGATGAGACTGCTCTTGCGTCAGGCTAGACCCCGTTCTTCCAGCCCAGAAAGTAGAGGGGCCTGCCTGGTGGGAGGGCTGGCAATTTCAGGGCTGTCCACCACCCTCCGTTCTCAACCCTATCTGCAGGCTTTCCATTCTGACTGGGCCCATGAAGACACGTGGTTTACCCATAAGAAGTCCCACGATTCCAGGGAAAGACCTGTTCCTCTATGCTTCCATCATGGAGCCCCGTGGAGCCAAGTCCAGGAAGATGATACCTATAGGAGGCAGCCCCCAGCAGGCAAGGTTTCCCATTGGGTCCATCCAGTCCCTGGATGACTCCTGCAGGTTGCAGCTTGTCCTGTCTGCGTCTGTACCATCCTGGTTTCTCCTTGTGTCCCTGGAGAGCCGTGGTGGGCCAAGGCCATGTGCTCCGGAAGGCAGAGTATCGGCCGGTGCCTCTGCTCATTCTCACTCTCCTTCCCTCTCCAGCCATGGTCCCTCCACCCCTTCCGAAACCCTACTTCAAGCCCACCAAGCCTTAGACTTCAAATTCTAGGTGGATTTTGTTGGGGTTCCTAAGGCTACAGATGCCCCATAGTCCTGGGTGGCTGCACCCAGGTCTTGCCCCAGGTTTTCTACCAGCGTATGTGGTAGGGATCCCCAGCCTCTGAAATACACTGATAGCAACAGATCTACTGACCCTTAGCCCACTCACCCTGTACCCTAAATAACTAGTTAGGGTCCCTTGTAGGAGGACACTATGGTGGTGGGAGAGGGATGGGGTTGGGAGGGGAGAACTGGCTCAGGGCAGCAGCAGGCAGGTGGAGGGCTATGACTGGGGCACACTCTTCTTCCCGATCCTACTCACACCTGCTTGGTGGGTGACCCCCTTTGTGATGAGGTTGTCCAGTAATTTGTCAAACACCCGAAAACTAAGAAACCTGGCCAGTGGCTTCCACAGCCGCACCGGAAGGACACAGCTGGGCAAAGCACTGGAGCTGACGGCCACAGCCCAGGGCAGGATGCTCTGCGAGTGTTTTATCCACATAGGTGATGGGTGTGTGCAATCTCTGGTCTGGAGTGGAGCCTGAAGATCCTCACTGATGGCCCTGGGGATTCTGCTCCAAGAGCCCCACAGAGGAGCCACTGCTTTGGGGGAGGTTTGCCTTTTAAAGTGTTGAGATCAGGGCTCCACCGCAGAAACCATGGTGGTTCCCAGGGTTCCCTGAGAATGGAAGGGGGTGGGTGTATCTCCTGCTCGAGGAGGGCTGTGGCCTTCAATGTAGGCAAGGACAAGGAAGCTTACTTGCTAATTGCATGGACCCTTGCCAAACCCCCTCCCTTGGTGTGTACTTACCTGCCCTCCTGTCCCCACGCGCCAGGCGTGCCATTACATTAGCGAGCATGAAATATTTACTAATCGCGGCTTTTTGCAAATATCCCTTCAGTTATTGTCCCTTGGTTGGGAACATAAATTGTGTACCACATGCAGGCTGAAAGGTTGGGTGTTAAATAATACAGTACAAGCCTGTGGGGGCCAGATGCTGTCAGGATGTGCAGCCTCCCATGGACAGCCTACCGGACTGGAAGACGTGGGCATAGATGGCGGAGCCGGGAACGGGCAGGCTCCCTTTAATGTGAAGTGGATAGTTAAAGTGACATTTGCAAAGCTTCCCACTTAGAAGCAAGTTGCAGAGACCCTTGGAAAAAATGAGAAAATTTCCACCCCCTTCCTGGAAATGTTTCTTTTTTTATAGATCTTTCTTTCTTCCACCCCACCTCACCCCCCCATGGCTTCCTCCTGAAAAGGATGTCCTAGAAGGAAGCCCTTCCTTTCTGCCCCTGCCTCATCTTCCACCAGAGAGGAATAACGCCCCCACCTTATCAACCATGCCCATCACATGTAAGGGAACAGGATTCAATTTAAACCTTTTGGGGAAACAAGTGGGGGGGGGGAAATGGGGTGAACCAGAGACTTTGGGAACGTTGTGCTCTGCCGTGTGGTGGCGTCATTTCCTGGCGCTGTGAAGATGGGTCAGGGGAGGGGAGGAAAAGGTTTCTTCAATGCCCAGACCCTGAGCATGACAGGACACATGGGGAGGTGGGAAGAGGGAGCGAGGAAGGAGAGAAAGGAAGGACCACCCATTCCTGGTCTCTTTCCCTTGCAAGTATTCGATGGCATCCAAAGTGAGGGATCCGGCACCTCTTCTCCTGAAAGGAGGGCCCTGGTTTTGACATTGTCTCATGTCTCAATCTTTGAGCGGGTACCCCACAAGCAGCTTCTGAACACTGGGGGGACTCCTGTGACCCTCCCAGCTCCAACAGGAATCCAAACTGTTCTTGTGCCCTACTCAGGACCCCGCCCAGCTCCTGTGGGTTTCAGTGGCGTGTTCTGATTCTCGAGTGTGCTGACTGGCCTGGGCATGAGGGTCTGGGTTGGCCATAGCAACATACCCAGTAATGGCTAATCTTTACTGTCAACTTATCAGAGATTTGGTATCACCATGGAAACACGGGTCTGGGTACGCTTAGGTAGCTGTTTCCAGAGGGGTTTAACTGAGCACATAAGATCCACCCTGAAATGTGGGTGACACCGTGCCATAGGCTAGGGTCCTAGGCTGGAAACAAAAGCAAGCTAAGACGAGCATGCATCACTCTCTTGTCTCTTGGCTGACACAACCAGATGGGCTGCTCCATGTTCTCTCTGCCCTGTCTTCCTGAAATGATGGACTGCACCTCAGACTGGGAGCCGGCGCACACCCTTCCTCGGGTTGCTTTGGTGCAGCTGCTTAGGAGAAGCAACGCAAACCCCAGGCTGAGGCCTGCAGCTGTAGCAAGGCCCTCACTCCGAAACCTGAGGCCCCACTTCTGTACTTGGAGTGTGGCATGCAGTGTTCCTGCCACTGCTCAGGGAGGATCTGTCTGCCTGGTCCAGCTCCCTGCAGCTGGTGACCATCCTTGGTGCTGCTGTGCTGGAGGCTGGATCGTCCCCATCTCTGCCCCACCCTCCCTGACCTCCTTCTCTGAGTTTGTGTTTTCTCTTATAAGGGCACTGTCGTCCTGGATTAAGGACCCACCCCACCCTGGAGAGGCCTCATCCTCCCTGATTACATCTGTAAAAGCCCTGTTTCCAAATTAGGACATGCTCTGAACTACAGGGGTTAGGATTTCCACAAGACGTTTCTTCACAACAGAGAACTCCCACGGTCGCTGGGAGAGTGGCCTAGAGCCTTGGGCACAGTCACCCTTCCTTGTGGGATGGAGGTGGCGTGGCTGAGATCTGCAGGGCGGGCCCTGACCCTGACAGCAGAAGCCGGGCAGATCTGCCTGGAGGAGGAAAGGTTCAGGTCCCCACCTTGGATAGGGCTCCAGAAGCTGCCTTCCACCCACAGATGCCAACATTCATGGCTCTGACGGCTCCAGGCTTGGCACAGCCCCTGTTCAGCCTCTAGCCTGGCTGGTCTTAGAGTGGTTTCTGCCCTCCTCATTCTTCATTGCCCCTGTATCTTGTACCCCCTTCCCTCCCCCCCGCCTCCAGATCCAACATGGAGTGGGCCTGGGCTTCCAGCAAGTTAGGGGGTGGCTTCTTTTCTGCAGAGCCCGAGGCTCAGAGAGGGATAGAGAGGGGAGGCAGGCAGGCTAATTTATGCATCAACTTGATGGGACTGAGGGGTGCCCACGTCTGCCCTTGTCCTTGGAGGTGTCTACCTCGGGAGCCTGTGGCTTGGGAAGCAAATGGCTGCCATGTGGGTGCACACTGTCCTGCCTGCTTGTGATCTGCGCAGAACAGAAGGTTGAGAAAGGGTGGATTGGTCGCTTGTCTTTCCTGAAACTCAGAGTAGCTGGGACTCCAGACCTTGCCGTCTCCTCTCTGGGATCCCACCATTGACTCAGCTACCCTCAGGCCCTTGACAAGCTCACACTGGGTCACAGTGTGTTTATTCCAGTCCCTCTGCAGAGGGGGCTGGGGCTTCGTGTTCTCCACAGCCTTGTTACTCGGTCTCTTCCAATCCACTCCTCTCTTTCTCTAACTAGAAGGTAAATAATGCAGCTAAGATCTCAAGGGTGTGGGGGTGTTGTTAGAAGTGAGGCCTCCTGGCCTTTTGTGCACATGTCCTCTTGGAGACACAGAAGCCATGTGGATTACTGACAGGTGGAGGCTCCACCCCAGCTCCTGTAGCTTTTATGACCCTTTTCCTCCCCCTCCTCTCCCCTCTCTCTCTGCTTCTCCCCTGCCCCATCTTGTGTGATAGGGTCTCATGTAGTCTCCAGGCTGGCTGGGTCTTCATTATTCAGCCCAAGCTGGTCTCACATTCACAGCAATCCTCCTGCGGTAGCCTCTGTAGAGCTGGGATTACAGAGGAGCTGCTGTGCCTGGCTGAGTCCTGTCTTTGGAGAGGTGGTTGTATGTTTCTCATCAGAACCAGCTTCTGAGACACAGTCCTGCTGAGCTGAACACAGAGAGACCTTGCCACTGCTCTGAAGGATGCCCATGGCAAGGACCCAGTGAGGCTGTCAGGAGCTGCTTGGCCCCCACCACCAGCCAGCAAGGAAGTGGAGACCTGATCAAGGTGTGGTGGCTCATGTCTGTAATCCCAGTCCTCAAGGGGCTGAAGCAGGAGGATTGCCGAGAGTTTGAGGCAAGTCTGGGCTACAAGTGAGTTCTAAGACTACAGAATGAGAATCTGTCTCAACAAAACAATAAAAAGTAGAGATTGGTAAACCACCGAGAATTGGGTTCTGTGGACAGCCACTGAGTCTGGGATCTGGTCTTGTCCGCATTGAGCTCCTAGTGAGGTCACAGTCCCAACAGACTCCTGTGTTATAGTGCACGTGACCCTGAAGCCGAGAACAGCTGGTCTGTGTTCACCCTTGGCCTGCACAGTCCACTCTTGAGACTTCCCTGTGTGTTTAAGGAGGAGGAAAACCCCCGCTGTGCAGCCCTAAGAGGCTCCCAGTCTCTTCCCAGCATCCTTTGCTTTGAACCGAAAGAGGCTGAAATCATACTCCACACAGGAGGAAACTACACGGCTTCGTGGCATACTTCAGATCTTTATTTAGGAGACCGGGCTGGACTGACGTCTCCCCATTCTGTCTGTGGTCCCTCAGTCAAGGTTCTGGAGCTCAGGGTAAGGCTGGAAGATGCTGGAATTGCTTGACACATCCTTGGTTGGGGAAATCACGAGCAGCCTCAGAGAGCCTGTCCTCCAGGACACACTTCCTGTAGGGCTGGGGATTAAGGAGGAGGCTTGTTGGTTCCCGGCTGCCCAGCCCCAATATAACCACACAGAAACTATATTAATTAAATCACTGCTTGGCCCATTAGCTCTAGCTTCTTATTGGCTAACTCTTGCATCTTAATTTAACCCATTTCTAGTAATCTATATATCGCCACGTGGCTGTGGCTTACCGGCTAAAGTTCTGTCTGGCTCCCATGGGGCTACATGGCTTCTTTCTGACTCTGCCTTTCTTTCTCCTAGCATTCCATTTAGTTTTCCCCACCCATCTCTGTTCCCCTATAGCTCTGCTATAGGCCCAAAGCAGTTCCTTTATTAACCNTAGCTTCTTATTGGCTAACTCTTGCATCTTAATTTAACCCATTTCTAGTAATCTATATATCGCCACGTGGCTGTGGCTTACCGGCTAAAGTTCTGTCTGGCTCCCATGGGGCTACATGGCTTCTTTCTGACTCTGCCTTTCTTTCTCCTAGCATTCCATTTAGTTTTCCCCACCCATCTCTGTTCCCCTATAGCTCTGCTATAGGCCCAAAGCAGTTCCTTTATTAACCAATGGTATTCCCAGCATACAGAGGGGAATCCCATGTCAGGGCTGAGTGAGTGCTCAGCCTTAGAAAGACCTGCTGCCCCATCGATGTGTCTTTGTGTCACAGTGGTACTGGAGGTTCAGAGGGACAAGCTAGTCAGCTGGGAGCTCTTCTCTGTGACATTAACAGGTGACTTTGGGTCAGGAAGCTGCTTCCCTGGCCATGGTAGGTGTGGTCCCCTCTGAATCCCCGAAGGTGGCTTCCTCTGCTCATTTGCAGTAGGTGAACCTTCTTCACCATACCCATGGCCTGTTGCTAGTCCTGCAGAGCCAGGTCCAGCAGCCACAGGAACAGGTGTTTGGTCTTGAGATTTAGGGTGGTGGGACTCTTTATGTCCCTCACCCATAGACATATGAAGCCTGCATGGACTCTCAACTGTCACTGTGAACACTGCCCCCACTGAGAGCCAAAGGGCTTGAAATCCTAGTGGGGACTCTACCCTAGGCCTGGTGCCTCTGTGATGTTACTGGCAACTCCCAGAGCAAACAGAGTAAGAAGAGTGGAGGATGGGCCAGGAGTGCCCGGGTCCAGGGGGGCATCACAGGTGCCTATTAGGGGCTAGAGCTCCCATTCAGGTTGTCATGTATATGCATGCATGTGCGTGTGTGTCAGGTGATGCATGTGTGTGCATTTGTTTCAGGTTCATGCGTGTGCATGTGTGTCAGGTACATGCCTTGCTTCTGTGCCTGGAAAACGGCAGGGAGGGAGCTGAAGACAGCTTCTCATGGCTGCGTGAACGTAGGCTCGTGTGAAAAAACTGTCACAGGACCCAACTCGGGAAATGGCTCCAGGTAGCTCCATTATGTTCCAGGTGGTGAAAAGCCCCAAGACTAAGAGGCCTAGTGAGTCCTCAGCGTAGGGCCTGCTCAGTCAGATGCTTATGATCAGGACGGGAGAGCAGGTCCCACCTCACTCCATTGGTTTCTGCTTTCCTCTGGGGGGGACCACACATTCATGGTCCCTGGGATGTCACCTCTGTTCCTCAGAGATGCAGTAGGGGACAGATGAGCAGAGTGGCGGCTGGAGTTCCTGAACCCATCACTCTCTTCTCCCCCTGATTTCTGCTGGTGCCATCCCTGGGACACAAAAGGTCTATCTCACCCCAAAGCCCCTTTGCCCCTCTCCCAGCATGCTGGGATTACATTCCCACATGCTCACACCAAGCACAGAGCACAGGGCAACTGACAGCAGCCCAGACTCTGCCTCTGTTCTCATCCTTCCCTCTATCCCCCACTGGCCTCTGGGAGTGGGGCACCTAGGTGTGGCTGTGGGAGGGGCTCCCAGAGTCCCTTATGCAGACCCATCCAGGTCTGTGACAACAGATCCCAGAGGCTGGACACCAAGTATCCTGTGTGATCTGCCTTGGTAGGGAAGGCAGAAGTATCAGAGATAAAGCTTCCGGATTTGCTGATCTGGGCTGGCGAGATGGCTCAGCAGGGAAAGGTGCTTGCGGCCAAGCTTGGCTACCTGAGTTCAATCCCCAGAACCCATACATTAGAAGGAGAGAACAAACTCAAGTTGTCCTCTGGCTTCCATGTGGTGTACTGTGCCATGCATGTTCTTATATGCACACATCCAAAATAAATGATGTTACAAGCATTAAAAAAGAAGACTTGCAGACTCGTCATGGCTTCTGGAAACCCAGGCCTGTAGAATCCTGTCATCTATGTGTGTGTTTCCACAGGTGCGTGCGTGTGGGCGCACCTAGCTATTCACAGATAGCAACACAGATGCTGAGTGTCCATGTGCAGTGCACCAATGCAGGCCTGCCACGCAAAAGCGCTTGCTCAGACACCAGCTGGTCACTTTGCCTGAGAGCTATAGCATGGAGGTGCTGAGGACACTTGTCCCAGGTGGTTTGCTACGTGTCACCCAGGACCAGACGTGTGTTCCCACTCTCAGTGGGGTTGAGATGGCAGGATGTGTGAGCCTGTATGTGTGTGGCCTGCACGTGTGTGCATACACAATCATAAACACACACACACACAGAGTTCCTGTCTAGTGTGGGTGCAGGCCCTGAGATTGGAGGAGAGAGGAAGCTGTGGAGAGGAGGGACGGAGGGAGAGGTGCCCATGAGAGTACCTTCCTTCATCTCCTATTGCAGAGGCATTGTGAGAATCCCTTCCCTGGCGAGACATAAACAGTGCCCACTGCTCCCCCAGAGTCTGGTGGGCTTATTGGGCTCGCTTACAGAGCTCAGGTGGGGGGATTTGCAGAGCATGGGTGACCCAAAGCAGCACTGGCAAGCCTTCACCCAGCATGGATGATGCTTCTGCTTCGGGAACTCCCCAGGTGCAGAGTTACTTCCAAATGGCTGGAACCTCAGGAGAGGATCCACTGACCTTTCCCACCATCCCCTTCTCTTAGAGTGTCATCTGCCCACAGGCCCACTCCTACTGGGCTCTCACAGGCAGGCACGGCTGACCCTATGAAGATGGCAGCCATTTCTACAACAGAAGGCTCGCCCAGCAGTTCAGGGCATTTTGGATCCTTCTTCAGGGTCTGCGGCACCACCAGGATCTTCTACAGGGTAGAGACTCTTCCCAGAGGACTCTCTTGCTACTTTTTCAATCTTATAGTTGCAGCTACCAGCAGTGCGGGGAGGGCCAGCCAAAGATGTGGAGAACATGCTTCAGGGAGTCAGGGCGACATCATGGCAGGAACAGAACCATGTTTTGTGTGGGCTGGGAGAAGGGTGCTTGTGTGCAGACGTGAATGTCTGTGCTGGGTCAGAGGGGAGGGAGGGGTCAGATCTACAGTGTTCTTACAAAGGCTGAGTACAGACACACACACACACACACACACACACACACGTCAGGTTCTCACCCACCTGGGCACCTGCTCCATGTGTGAACTGCAGACCCTGGTCCGCTCCCACCCTCCCACCGTCAGCTATGAGCAGCTTCACCCTTCCCACAGCATGGAAGTTCCTTGGTGAACTTCCTTGGAACATGGAACTCCTTCCTGTGTCCCCCGTAGGGCTCTGCACAATGTCTGGCTCAGGAGCCGGTGGGGGAACTTCCTGAGATTAGCCCGAGGTCAGGACACAGGTCCTTCCTGGAGACTCCACTCACCCTCTAGGCTTGGGAGCAGAGGGAAGGTTTGCCCACCTCTTGGAAGTGTGGGGTGCTTGATGTCAGAGGTCAGCAGCAAGGGGGCCCAGGAAGTCCCAAGGGGAAGAGAAGGAAGGCTCCTCAGAGGAGGGCTGGCTGGGTCTCCAGCTTGGCTGTTTATCTGTGATTTTGCAAAGCCAGCAGCATGTCTGGCCCAGAGGAGAACTGTGGCCACTGGAAGAAAGAGGGGCGTGGTCTACGGGGCTGATAAGTCTATGTTTTATTTATTGATTTCAAAATGTTACTATGTGTGTGTGTGTGTGTGATCATGTATGTGAGGGTCAGAGGACAGTTTGTGGGAGTCAGTTCTCCCCTTCCACCATATGGGATGTGAGACTGATTTCAGGTTATCCGGCTTGGTGGCAAGTGCCTCTGCCTGCTGGCTGAGCTGTCTCACTGACCCATGTTTTAGATCCCAGAAATCAAAGGGGAGGGAAAGGGAGCAGGACCCAGAGAGCGGCCAAAGGAACAAGGGCAAGTGGTCTCCACTGTCACCTTTAGGAACCTGGGGCCTGGCTTAGCACCCCAAACCCCTGCCTCCTAACAGGCCCAGTGTCACCTGCTCTCAGACACCAGCTCTGTCAGGACTCCTCCTTTTAGAATATGAAGTATGTTGGTAACAGGATGGGAGCTGTCCCAAAGCTGGGCTGTGTTCTGTCTGCCCCTGTCCCGTGCATTGGCTCATGCATGCCTTTTGTCTCTCTAGCTGCTCTGGCTGTGGGGTCCACCTTGGCATATCCCCACTATCTGCCACACCCCTCAAAGAGACCCTAAGGTAAATGACAACCCCATCTTTGTTCCCACAGCCCCTCATGGACGCTTATACCCAGGGTCACATTGCCAAACATGGAGCAGACATTTCTCCCCTTCTCCTTTGTCCTTCGCGGTTTGGTGAGGAGACCGTCCAGGGAAAGACTGTACGTTACCTTCACGTGTTACTTGGAGTCACCTGTGCTGTTGGACACAATCCTGCCTTTCATCTGTCCTGTGACCCAGGGAAGCAGGTATGGACACCAACCCCATTGCAGGTGGGGAAGTGGAGAACAAGAGTCCCCTTGTGAACAGCTCCAGCCACAGAGCCAGGGGGACATGGAGGGGCTTGGAAGCCATCTGTCTGTTAGCTTGTCTTCCCTTGTCCCCGACACAGCTCCCATGGGCAGGCGTTTACATGAGAAAGAAAAGCTTGGGAGATGTCTTATTTTCCTTCAGGGGCATCTTGTTATAGCTGCTGCCTTTTAATTTCCTGCTTTCTCTAAGGAAGCTGCTGTGCGTCACCTCAGCATGTCCCCTCAGCTTGGGGATGGTGGCCTTGACTACCAGCCCACCTCCACCTCTACTTGCTGAGCCGAGCTGAGATTCTTGGGGGTTGGCAGCCAAAACCAGGCGGCTGCTGTCCAGGAGGCCGGCCGCCTGCCCAGGTGTGCCCGGGCTCCACAAAGGCGAGCAGCCCCTCCCTTCCACAGGCAGGTCTAGATTTCAATAGGGTTGAATAGGGATGTACTTGAAAAAGGATTTCCAGCTGGCTAAATTTAGGGCCGGGGAAGAGGTCCAATTCGCAGACGCTGGCTGGCGGTGTGCCTGCACACAACCTCTCTTGCAGGGGGAGCAAATGTTCCCAGGTTCATTTTCGCCTCTTGGTATTCCCCTCGCCCCCCACCTTTTGAGTTAGGCAAATGAATGCTGATGGCGTGTTGGCCTTGGAGGCAGAGCCGGGAGGACTTAAAATAGCCCATTTCAGTTGGGTGATTTCCAGCTCGAGTCGGCCAGGACCCAGCTGATGCCTGCCCAGGGCAACGTCCCTCACTGAAGTCATTCTCCTGCCAATAGCCACCCAGCACCTTGCACCTCTTGCCCATGGTTGTGGCCGGCTTTCTAGGGCCTTCACTCAGCCTCATGTTTCATTTGCACCGCCGTAGACAGGATCAGGTCCCACTCACTCCCATAGGCCTGGGACAAGGCCCTGGGAGTTAGGGAGGCAGCCTTAAGCGTGACGTTAGATCCCTTGGGACCTTTTGAACTGGCTTGACAGAAGCGCCATCCTCAAGATGTGCTGGCTCTGCCAGGTGGGCCTCAGTCACATGGCCAGACCAAGGGTGTCCTCAAACCCTGTGGTAGTGGTAGAGGGAGGGCTTTGGGCATGTAAACCGGAAAGAACCTGAGCACCTCTCAGAGTGTGTGTGTGTGTGTGTGTGTGTGTGTGCGTGCATGTGTGCACATGTGCGTGCGTGTGCGTGCATGCACATATGTGTACACGAGGGGCTGTGGATCATATATACTTGGTGCCTCCCAGAGTGTGACTTCTTGCTCCTCCGCCGTTCCTCAGCTCCTGCTCAGATGACCGAGCAGAGAGGATGGTCGTGGTCGTGGGGTTCAGCAAGATCAGGTCCAGGGACCCCTGGCCCGGCTGGTTCTGCCGGGCACTTCTGTCCCACACTCTATTCCCCTTCACCCCATCTATCTAGACTAGGAACCCCAGCACTAGCCCGTCTCAGCCCTGGTGGCTCCCCACCTTCCACTCATGGCTCAGGCCGCCCAAGTCGGCAGCCACGAGGCCAGAGTCTAAGCCACAATAGTGCCTGTTGTGCTTGGCAGAACTTAGCTGGGCTCAGACCCGTCCCAAAGCGTGTGGGGTGACTTCTGGGGAACTGCGCATAGGGTGCCAAGGCCACAAGGCTGACCCCCTGGGTGAGGCTGTACCCAGTGACCTCATTCTTCCCAACTAATCTTCCTAGGTTTCACTAGTTTCCAATAATGCCACCACCAGGTAACCTGGTAGCCATCATAAACAACTATGCTGTTACCACCCAGAGCTTTGGTCCCTGTCCTGGAACTAGCTCTTGTAAACCCAGCTGGCCTCAAACTCACAGAGATTCACCTGCCTCTGCCTCCTGAGTGCTGGGTTTAAAGGCGTGTGCCACCACCACCCGGCTTAGTTCACTTCTTAACTGACAAGTGTTGCTGTGTTAGCCAGACTGGGATAGTCTCAGTTCCTGCAGTCTCATATTCTTGCTCAGCCCCTGGGTCCCTGGGCCCAGGATCCTCTCCACAGCCACACAGAGGGATCCCCTGGGTTTCTAGGGTTGCCGAGAAGGCCTGCATCTGAATTGGCAACCCCCTGGGGGGAAGAGGGCAGATGTGGAATTCTAGGGCTCAGCCTCTGGAGTTGATTTAAGTATTGGGGTGCATGAGTCAACTAAAGAGTACAAAGCCCGAGGGAGGAGGCCTGGCCTGTGTTAAACTGGCACTGGCCCTTAGGAGAAGGCCCAGGAGTGAGGTGGGGAGGGGTTGCCACCTAAGCAATGTGAATCAACCAGGAAGGAAAAGGAGCCCAACAGAAACAGCCAATGGAAACAGCGCTTCCCCTCAGCGTGTTAATTAGGACCCATTAGCTGCGAACAAGCCCTGCACAGCGGCCTGAAGAGGTGGCAGCCACTGCTGCGAAGCCTCTTCAAAACCGTCTGTCTGCCCCTGGCGACGAGACCCAGCTCCCATCTGCTGGGGCTTCAGGGAAGGCCTGCCCAGAGCCTTGCAGGCTGCTCCTCTCAGCTGTGGTCTTTGTGGTTTCTGTGGGCTCTGGGACCTGATAGGAGCATGGTTGTCACCACATGAAATCCCTAGGAATGTTCGGGAAAGTGGTAGTCTCTTCGGGGCCTGCAAGCTAAGCCTTGATCAGGCCCCAGCCATCAGATGAGGGCAAACTCCACCTTGAGGGGAGTCAGGGGCAGACTCTATCAGTTCCAGCCTTTTCAATAGTCACTGAGGAATAATTGTGCTCAGGGCAAAATAAGAGCTCAACCAGCCTGTGGGAACTGCCTGTAACTACCAGGCGGTGGTTTCCGGTGGCTTTTAGGCAGGGGATTTGCCTAACTCTAGAGGACCATTCCTCTGGGAGTGAATGGGAGGGAAGTCTGGCCCCAGGAGCTGCCTACTGTGGACACTGCCTACTCAGTGAAGGATTTGAAGGTGTGAAGGACTGATTACCTGAAGGGGCAAATGACCCCAGGATTTGTTTCCAGGCCTTTTTGTGGGAACCCATGAGGATGTCTCCTGCAGAGACCCTTACTTATCTTTTTTTTTGTCCACAGGGGTCCCCTTCATCACCTCACTTCTCCCAGGGACTCTGCTCTTCAGGTAACCCAGGGAGTAAGAACTCTTAACTCAGGCATTCACTCCTCTAGAGACACCTGTAGGCATCCCAAAGCCAGCCTGTGAGAGTTTCTAAGCCAAGGCGTATGTCTCCAGGGTACAGGACCAGTGACTACTTGGGGAAGGGAAAGGAGGGCAACAGGACCCACTGCTTCTGGTGTGCAGGTGTCAGGTAGACAGGGGGACACATTCCGCATGCCCTGCAGACATCTTGCACACGGCTGTGCCTGCTGTCCTTCTGGCCTTGTGGAGCTCTTTTCTCCCACCTGAGTGCAGATCATCTTCACCGTGATGAAGGATCAGAGCCACACAGCTTTAATAGACACTAGTGGGTATGTGTGTTTAAGTCGGGTGATAGAGATGGCCTGGGGCTGGTGAGATGACTCAGCCGGTAAAAGTGCCACCGTGCCCTGGTAGTCTTGAGTTTAGCTCCTGTGTTGGATCCGACTGCAGGAGGAGGGAACCGACTGAAGTAATTCTCTGACCTATGTGTTTGTGCCATGGGACACGTGACCACATACATATGCATGCATTTCATACACAACAAAAATAATTAAAACATTTTGTTTAGTTTTTAATGTGTGTGTGTGTGTGTGTGTGTGTGTGTATTATGCCATGTGAGTCCAAGTGCCCGGGGAGTCCAGAGCCATCCAATCTCCTGGAGCTGGAATTATGAGCTGCCTGATGTGGGTGCTGGGAACTACACCTATGCCCCCCCAAGACTGTGTTCCTCTTCGACAGGGCATCAACTCACATGTCCTCGCTCAGGCACCAGTAATGCATGGGTGCTGGGTGTCTCTCACCACCCCAGGCCACCTCCGGATGCTCTCCTACTTTTCTCTGGACACTTGCAGGTATTTGCAGTGACCTCAGCTGTTGTGTTGCTGGCAGCACCGTGTGCGACTTCTCCCCAAGGACTGGGACTGTTCCCTGGGGCCTGCAGGGCCTGGAGCTGGGTGGGATTGGGGGAGCTAATGGGCAGCCTCCTTAGCCTTAGAATGGATTTGGAGACTCTGAGACTCAGGCTTGCTCAGGGCCGCCTGGTGTCTCCCATTCATGGCTATGCCAAGGGACCTTTAGGCTCACCCGTGACTCATACTTCTTTCCTTGGATTTGAGTGCAGCTGGCAGAATCCTCTGCAGTGACTCTGTGGATGCCATCAAGACACAAGTAATTTCCAGACCCTGATGGGGCCAGGGCAGCTCTCCTTCCTAGGAAACATTGTCATTTGAGGGACTTTTATCCCCAAGGGGCCCACTTTAGGACTGGCCTGAAGAAGGGAGCTGTGACCGTAGACTGCCTGTGGGGACCCCACTCTGCTCCCTCCGGTGGCAGGCCACCACCATGGGGGACAGGTGGAGCCTCCGGTGGAAGCTCAGAGACAAAACCACTTTTCTTCCTTCTTTCTTCCCTGCCAGGAGGACCTCTGGAGCCACCTGCTCTGCCACCCACGATGCATTAGCATGCAGGGGCTTCTGTGCTGAGGCTGTGTGCACAGGGAAGGGCCGTGCCAGGAAGATGGCTTTGTAGAAAGGCACGAACGCTCAGGAAAGGTCTCCACTCTCCATGCTGCTGATGTGCATCAGTAGCTCCAGCCAAATGATGGTGTGTGTATGCGCTTGTCAATGTGGGCAGCAGCATGTGTGCTGTGCATGTAAATAAACATATGTATAAGTGTATGTATAGTTTGTGTGTGTATACGTGTGCTGTGTGCGTGTGTGTTGTGTGCTTGTGTTATAAAGATGTGTTGTATGCATGTGCTATATATGTGTGAATGTTGTGTGTATGCATGTGCCTCCGACAGCTTCACAGACAGCAGTGGTGTAGCTAGGTGCAGTGAGCATGAACTGCGGCAGGCCTGTGACGGGGCGTAACACCCGCAGTTGGTCCTGGATTGCTCTCAGCTGCCTGGTTCTCTCCTTTTTATAGTCCCGACACTAGTCCTTGCTACCACTTATGTATCTCAGGAACCTCCCAGGAATGTTCCACGTGCAGTGATGGCTAGGCTGTTCATAAACATGTGGCTGGGGGTAGTCACCTGGGAGGAGGCTGTTCCCGCTGGAGCTGAGTGGAATTGGGAACAGCAGCTGACAGTGGATGCAAGATCCCTAAGTGCATCTTGGTGCATGGGATTCATCCTTAAAATGCAAGCCAGGCAGGTGATCCTGCTGGTGGGTCCCTGCTAGTAGGAGGTCGCATAGGGAGGAGGTTACCACCCAGTCTGTGTTGAGTCTGGGGGACAGCTGCCTCCTGGGTACCTCCCACCACCGGTTTCCTCATGAGGTGTGCTCAATGATGTTTCCTCGTGGTTTGGTGTGAACATCCACAGGCCCAGGACCAAGCATGGGCAGGTAACAAGACACTGAGCCTGAGTGTGGAAGCCCCCCCAAAAGCAGGTGCTGTTAAGAGATAAGGACCACGAATGGATCACAGCCCTTCTGATAGTGGCTCCTGGTGGGCTCTGAAACCTGGCTTCAGCCTTCAGTCTCTGATGTGGGAGGTCCTTCTGTATAGGTGTTGCTTTTATTGGTTGATGAATAAAGCTGTTTCAGCCAATGACTTAGCAGAGCAAAGGCAGGTGGAAAGTCTAAACAGAGATACAGAGAGAGAGAGAGTAGGTGGAGTTGAGGAGGAGTCACATGCCCCACTGGTAAAGCCACGGCCTGTGGCAATAGAGAGATTAATAGAAATGGGTTAATTTAATACTTAGAGCTAGCCAGTAAGAAGGTTAAGACACTGGCCAAACAATTGTAAGCCCGAGAGTGGTTATTTCATAAGCGGCTGCAGGAATTAGCAAGGGGGACCCAGTGGGTGGAGAGAAATTGGTCCAGCAGGACCAGGCGAGACAGAGAAAAGCCTTCTGACTACATCTGGTACCTGGATGTTTGGGGATAACCCACGTGGCCCGCCGCCCACTTTGGGTCCAGGTGCTTGTATGCCCACTTGGGGTCAAGAGGAAAGTAGCCAAGGGTACTTCCCACCAGGGAAAGTGGGTGGATTGGGTCTGCCAGGCATGCACAGGCAGGAGAACATGACGGATTCCCACCACCATGCACAGAGACGTTTCCGGGCCATGCAGCAGAACAGACTTAGCTTTTCCTCAGACAAAAAGGGTTTATGTGCTGCACACTGCTTCTCAGAGCTGAGGTGGTGAGCACAGCTCCCACCCTGTGGTCCCAGAGCTGGCCGTGAATGTACCTCCGCTATGTTAAAAGGCCCAGAGAGGTGGAGCCAGCATCTGGGGCCACCGTGACCATGCTCCTTATCATTTAAAAAACCCTCTTGATCAGAAAAGGATTTCAAATGACAACAGGACACATTCAGACATAAAAGACCTCTGATCGAGTCACAGTGTGTTTAAAAAATGTATGGAGGTTTGGGAGAGGGAGGAAAAAACATAGGTAGTTATAAAAAGAAATAGTTTAAAAAATAAAGTCTTTAAGCAGACAATAAAATAATATAAAATAAAAAGCCACATAAAGATGGAAAATACACAGAGAGTCTGGATTATGTATATTATTGTGTTTTCTTTGGATTTTATTTGACTGTTAATGAGTTAACTGCAGAAAGACATTTGATTGTGGGGCTACTAAGCTAAACCATCATAAAGGTATCTTGACTTCAAAATTTGAGTCTAAGTATGAGTTACTTTGGAGAAAAGGTTCTGCTTTTGTTACCACAGAGGATGAGAACCTGTGGATTCCATCCAGACTAATGTGGTTTGATGGAACAAGATCCCCCCTGAAGGTCTCCGTGAACCCTAAAAATACTTCACCCAACAAACAGCAGGAAGCAGTTTGGAGAAAAC
>LOJH01012086.1:2307-37227 GCA_001685095.1 Ellobius talpinus
TCTTTATTAACCAATGAAAGTAACACATAGACAGATGACCCACCTACATCAGGGTATTTGAGAGCATTTTTACAAGAGAAATCAAACTTAACCCTGTTTGTTTTGTTTAACAGAAAAAAATGAGGATGAAGCACTTGAATTATGTTTTCTGTGACACGCTGTGGAAGTTAGCTACCCTGGTGTTCATTAGAAGCAGAGATAGAAGCTGTCCTTACTGAAGCGGCTGGTTAAAGGAACCTGTGAGCAGCTGAAGCACATAGAGAACACAATAAACAGGGAAATGTGACTTTGAGAGGACCCAGAAGAGTTTGAATCTACAAGGCTCCCTGGGGCACACAGACCTTATCCCACATTGGGGCAAACGGTTGTGCCTCCTCTTTCTGGGTTGGAATATGGGAAATAATTTCCCAGTTAACTCCCAACAGGCAGCTCCTAGAAACAAAGGAAAGCTCTGGGGAAAGGTTTGGGTAGAAGCAATTAGTGGCAAACACCCACCAACTAAGCATGGCTCTGGGCTAGGGGTGGAGCAAAACACAGACATCAATGCCAGTTGTGTAGAATCTGATGGCTTCTGAGCAGAAGCAAAGACACCACAATAAATTTGATAATCACATTATGACAGGAAAGACAGAGGAAGAGGGTAAGGTAGATGATAGAACATGATTACCTAAGCAAGTGAACTAGCCAGATATTGTGAACATTGAGGAGAGCAAATGAACAGAGACCCAAAGCAATAGCCTTAAATAGCAATGGGTATTCAGGGATGAAAACAACTAAAATTAATTATATACATGTCTGAAACTGACATAGAATAAACAAAACGTCTTCAGTTATTTCTGAACAATCTGAAAATAATGATAGTGCCTTTGAAGACAGTAAGAAACCACAGAGCAAATCTTTCTTTTGGAGAAGAATCTGTTTAAAGGCTACAGCTAAGGAACACAGGCAGGAAGAGCATCAACCCTTAAAACCTAGGGTGAGCAGGGCTAAAGAGATGGCTCCCCAGCTAAGAGTACTGGCTACTCTTCCATAAGACCCAGGTTTGATTCACAGCACCCACACTATGGTTAAAAGCCACCCATAGCGCCAGTTCAGGAAGATGCAATGCCCGCCTTTGTTCTCGTCAGGCTTGAGTGCACTAGCATGGAACAGATATACATTCAGGCAAAACACTCATATACATAAAATAATAAATAAAACTAAAAGAGAAAGTATTGTTAAAATAAAGATAAAATCATCTGATCCCTCAAGAAAGAAGGAAAGAAGTTACTAGTAGGAAGTCTCCAGAGAAGGCAGGACACTGAAGGCCAACTGCCACTAAAGGACTGGATTCAGAAAGAAAGGACTGGGGACAGGGCCTTGAACTTGGGGCAACCCCAACATCTAGGCGTAGATAAGAAGGATGTGCCCTGAGGAAATGCTACCAATCTTAAGAAAGTCAGAGGCTTGTGGACTATCATTTTCAGAAGTTGAGAATTCTCTTTCTTAACTTGCATGCATATGTAGTATATGTGTATGCATGTTTTTATGAATGGACTCACGTGTGTACGGATATGTGCACATGTGTACACTAGAGGTTGGATGGAAGCTGGAGGTTGATGTCAGGGGCAGGGTCTCTCATCAGACCAGAGCTCCAAGACATGGCTTGTCTCGCTAGCCAGCTGCTTCTAGAGTTCCCACCTCTGCCTTTAGACCCTCTGCATTACTGACCCACCCAGCACTTACTTGCATTTGAGGATTAAAATTCTAGTCTTCAGGCTTTCTAGCATGTGCATTAACCACTGTATCCTCTCCCCTGCCCATAAACTAGAATTTAAAGGGAGATAACTGAAGGCCACATTTGGAAGGCAGGGAGAAGATTATTTTTTGTATTTGAATGACATTCATAACCTGAAAGAAGAAAACTCACAAACAGTTAGAAACTAAAGGCATAAGCTTCTGAAAACAATCATAAAAATCCTATAGGTGTCCAAAGGAAGTTGGGAAAGCAAATATTGCATAATCACTAATCAGTAACTCCACTGGGAGGACCCAGAGGAAGGTGGAGAGCAGTGGTTCTCACGCTTCTTAATGCTGCAACCCTTTAATACTCTGCTTCACTTGTGGGGAGCCCAACCATACTATTCTTTTTGCTCCTACTTCATAACTATAATTTTGTTACTCTTGTGATTGAAATGTAAATATCTCGTATGCAAGATATACGAAATATAACCCCTGAGAAAGGGACGTTTGATTCCCCCCTCCCCCGAAAGGGGTCACAACCCACGAGTTGAGAACCACTGGTATAAAGGGATGTGAGCATTCACTTTGGGGACAAGAGGGAACCATATTAAATTTCATTTTCATATGACATATATATGTAATGTTTCATATTACATACATATATGTTTGTCTCATACAGAAAAAAATCAGAGGAGATAGATTTACACAATTCTTTGCTATTTACAAGAAGCATTTCTACCAGGACTATTCATGATAGCTACAGCCAGTTTTGTTCATTAACAAGCCCAAGCCAGTGAAGAAAAAGCAGAGAAAAACAGAGATGTTGAGAAAGCCAAGTAAGAGAACAGAGAACGGCTGGTCATTGAGTATAAAAGGGTCTGTGGTAGGAATTCAGTGTTGGTAGCTTCTCCAAGCTTCCGGTGAAATCCAGGCATTTCATTTGAAACCTCCATGCATTCTGTCCTACATAAATTACCAGTGGTGTCTTATTCAGAAACACCTTTTATCAGCTAGATTAAAACAAAACATTAATTTTTTTATAAATCTGTTTTGCAGGAAGACAATGTAATTTGTTAGAAAATTTTATTGGCAAAATATAAATAGGGTCAGGGTAAAACACTATTAAAATTAAATTATTCTTATATTTATTGCTTCTAAAGAATTTCACATCTTATATCTCTGAGCTCATTCTTTTCAACTCTTATTTTTCTGAATTCTGTAAAATGTCTGAAGTATGCAGATCAAGCATCTTTGCCAAGACAAGAGACCAGTTTACGGGACGAGTATTTCTGGCATCTTAGATCTGCATATACTACTGTGCTCACTCACTATAAGCTAGAATTCCTTTCCATGAGAGCTGATTGGGGTGAATATTGTGTACTCCTTTGCAGCTGTTGCCATAGAGATAAAAATCTTTTCAGAGTACAAGAGGGATGAAATAAAAATTCCTAATTGAAAAATTATGTTTCTAATGTAAGATTTTAAAAGGTGCACTGTTCACTTTTATTCCTTATGTTGTCAAAATTGTGTGACTTGAGTATGTCTAATTTGCTTTGATTACATATTTCTCATCTAAGGAAAGTAGAAACAATGAAAATGAAATAGGTGAACTCTTGGGGGCAGTAGTTCGCAAACTATGAGTTGTGATCTCTTTGGGCTCATATGACCCTATTACAGGGCTCACATATCAGATGTCCTGTTTATCAGATATTTGCATTATGATTCATAACAGTAGGAAAGTTACAGTTATGAAATAGCAACAAAATAATGTTATAGTTGGGGTCACCACAACATGAGGAATTGTATCAAAGGGTTGCAGAATTAAGAAGGTTGAAAACCATGGCCCTATGGCATTAAGTAGAAAAAGCTTTCATTTGTAAATTTTTATTCTAATTATTCCCTCCCCACACACACACGCCCTCCTTACGTCTTTATATTTTGCTACTTGGTTTCAAATATAATTATAATGAATTTTCTTAAAAACAATTTTTTTCTGTCACGTCATTTTAAAAGTTAAGTAGATTTTTGGTCATGAGCACAATTAGAAAAAAAGATGAACAAATCTATGAAATTTTCTCAGATCAGTTATTCATGATCCAACTTAGAGAGACTTGCAGACTTCCTATGAGAACACAAATCATAACAGGCACGGGAAATATATGGCTCAGAAAGAGGATCCTTGTTTAGGATCCTCGATATTATTCTAGTAGAAAAATGTCTGCACCATCACCTTCCAGAGATAACTAAATGAGCTGTAACATCACTAAGACTGACGACTCATTAAACAGGACAGAAAAAGCCAATAAGAAAAGATAGTCATGGAGGTTGTGCCTACAAATTCCCTGTGGGAACAATGGGAAACATGTACAGCTGGCTTTCTCAGTGCTGTAGCTGAACACCTGACACAGACGATTGTAGAGGGAGGAAGTGCTTACCTTGGCTCATGGTTTCGGAAGGTTTTGTTAACAGCCTTCGGTTCCATTGATTTCAGCCTTCGGATCCATGAGGGCTGATGTGTGACACTATTTCTGGGAAGGCATGAACAATTGTGTGCTCACTCCAGGATAGGAAAATGAGGAAAGACCAAAGTACAGAGAGTGCCAAAGTTCAATTTTGTAAACCAAATGAGTTTTTTGGGGAGGAGGGGTTACTTACAGGAACAGAAGTGACTCAAGGACAGCTGCATCACCAATGCCTTCTCATGCACCCACAAAAGTTTAAACAAGGAGTATATGGCACAGGCTACAGGCCACTCAATTAGATGGAGACTTTCCCTTGTAGGTGTCTCAGGTAGTCTCAGCCTTTTTCAGGCAGCTCAATGGGTCACTGCTTCCAAGTGGCTAGATTTGGCTAAGAGTAATTCCCAGAGGGCTTTACTGCTTATATATTCCTGAGAAGGGGAAAGGGCTAGTGAATCTGGTCAGTTTCAGGGACTTCCTGGAGTTATTTTGAACTGTTTACATGCTGTCTTAATGAGCTTCCCTGCAGGATGCACTGTTTTATCTCCCTTTACAGCACTTTGTTTTACTTCCCAGTGAGTCATAAAATATCATGTTAGTCTCCTTTTCCTTTTACATCTATGTTTTAATAAATTGCTCTCTGAGATGGAAGCTTTTAATCTTGGGAAACTGGTACAGGACAGGGTGACAGAACATTCTAGCAGTAGGAACATGTGGAAGGGTCACCTGTCCCGAGGATCACAGACAGGAAGCAGGAAGAAAGAGGAGAGAAGTGGTACTAGGGATGACCTTCACAGGTACATCCTCTGAAACTTGTGTCCTCCAGCTTCGTAAAATAGTACCAACAGGTAGACCTGAAAGAAGCAAGGTATCCATCCTTGGAGTACACTTCATATGCAACTGTAACAGGCAACATAAGCAGAAAGAGGATGAGGTCAGAGGGAAACAGACCTTGGTCACTGCCATTTCTTTAAAGTTGGCCTTATATTTGCTTTCTCTTAAAGCTTGGGCTGTTGTCTGCCCAGCTAAAGGAAACTAAAATATTGATAGGATGATTCTGTCTCAACTGACAAGAGTTGGTGAACCATCCTTGCGGTGTAAAGAAGTAGAGGAAGTGCGGTGCTTCGGAAACCGGAAACAAGCAAAGATGTATCCATAAACTGAACATTCTGGCTTGGAAACTTTAATAACAGTTAACCACGGCTGTACAATCTCAGCCTGGAATCACTGGACTCTCCCAGTGGAACAATCCATCAAGGAGTAGCAGTGAACTCATGGAGAGCCACAGATTCTGTTGGCTTCCTCTGAGTTGTAAACAGCAGGTCTACACACTTGTGACTTTTATTAAAGTGAGCCATTAAGAGAGCATGCAAAGCCCTGAGAAAAATGCGATTATTTGCATTTACAGATTTTTTTTGCGATTTGTATTTTAATTTATTTACATATTTGAATTATTAATCTACATTTCATTATTTATTTTGTATTCATGTTAGAGAAGGAAACTATATTTTAATACTAACTTAAGGCAAAACAATTTTCACTAAATTTCTTTACATCCCATTATAATAGAAGTAAGCTAAATGAGAGTCTTACAAAACAGTCTGAAGAAATGCAGACCAAAATTGTTAAGTGTGGTTTTACTAGGCATTGTGATTAAGCATAACTGAGTCTCTTAATTCTTGGAGAAGCATTAAATCACAGCATGTTGTCTGCAATTGTGTGCTGGGTAATGAGGCATTGGGACCATAAAAATATTAGCAACATGTATGCAAAAAACTTAAATATAAATTCAAAGACAAAAAGATTTCTGGAAAAACAAATACTGATTTTAAAAAGCCAATTAAACCAAATGTACACTATGTCAAATGCAAACATTAATAGTTTCTTAGTAATTTCTTAAATCGCTACAACTACAAAAGAAACATACAATTGCTGAGGCAATTGTGAACAAAGGCTTCAAAGATGTTTCCTTGGAACTGTGACATGAATATGTAGAGTCATTCTATGGCCTGACATATACAAAAACTAGTACGTATCCACTTGGGAAACAAAGAAAACTTGTGAATCGTGGTCCCAGCCTCTTCACTAGCATGCAGATAACATCCCTTCAGCAATTCTTGGTGATTGTAGAGGATGGTAGTGTTAAAGAAATTTCCTCTTCAGCATCTTTGCCCACAACTATGATTGCACTGCAGAGAACTATGATAAACTACATTGTCAAAAAATATAATTTGGAGCTTAGTTCTTGTACAGGGCTTTTGTCTGATGGTGCAGCTACAGGGGTAGGTAAACCTCTGAAGTCGTCCCCAAGTTCATGTCCTAGCAACTATGGGTAACTCCAGCTTCAGGTGACCCCACACACTCTCTGTCCTACAGAGAGAGAGAGAGAGAAAGAGAGAGAGAAATGCACACATAAATAAAAAAATTAAAAAACTTAAAAAGTTTAAACATTTAGAAACACAAATTTGCCTTCCAGGATGTGTGTACTGCACATTCCCATGTGTGTGTTATTTTATGACTTTATATTAAATTTAAGATCCACAAATGAAACAACATATTTACCTTTCTGATTCTAATATGCTTTTAATACGATGATTTCTACTTGTATACATTTGATTATAAATGATTTAATTTCAATCTTCTTTGTCACTACATAAAACTTCACTGTGTATATGTATAATATCCCCCATATCACCCATCTCCTTAAAGACACCTAGGCTGCCTCCATCCTTACTATCGTAAATAGTGCTGCAAAAACCATGGCTTTACAAGGATCTCAGTGGAAGCTATATTCCCAGAAAATGGCCATATGATAGGTACATAGTTTAGCTTTTAGAAGAATGTCCAAACTGATTTCCATAATAGTTGAGCCAATTCATATTCTCACCAACCATAAGTGAGAAAGGGTTTCCTTTCTATAGAGCCAGCATTTCTTGTCATTTTTTAAATGATACTATTCTGCCTCAGAGGAGATGGTATCTCAGAGTAGACTTAAATTGCAGTTTCCTAATAACTAAGGATATTGCACATTTTTCCCTATGTTTCTTGGCTGTGTGTTTGAAAACTAGTCATTTCATTAGCTTGTAAGTTGACTGAGGTTTTTTTAATTAATTTTCTAGTTCTTTATGTACTCTAGATATTAGTCCTGTCAGACATGTAGTTGAAATCGGTTCCTCCTGTTCACTTAATTATCTTCTTTAATGTGGAGAGGAGTGGTTTTCTTAATTTCATGAAAATTCATTTCAACTCTTAGCTTTATTTCCTAAGCTTTTGAAGTCCATTCCAGAAAAATCTTGACTTTGACTATGTTTTCAAGAATTTTCCTTAATTTGTCCTCTAACAGAGTTTCAGATCATACATAAAGAACTCTGATTTTTGTACAGGTAAGAAATGGGGCCCCAGCTTCATTCTTCTACATATGGGTTTACTGATTTCCCAACTTCATTTGAGAAAAGATTGTGACTTTTCTCCAATATATATCCTTATATATATATGTGTGTGTGTGTGTGTGTGTGTGTGTATGTATGTATGTATATATATATATATTCTCCAAAGACATGTCTTTATCAAAATTAGGTAGGCATATATATTTAGCTTTATTTTTGTTTAAATATTATTAGCCTTTTAAAAATAATTTAATTTTGTAATAATTAGGAGAAATATACACATAGCTGGGTCACCTCTCTAACAAGTAAATTACACAGTGAACTCTTAGCTGTGTGCTATGTGCTAAGTAGACTTAGGATGGCAACAGACATCTTTTATTATCCATTTTCATTTATTATGGGATAATTCCCTTAGAGGATATATGCAGGGCATAGCAGCCAATGCGTCGAAAACTGGCTTTTAAATGAAATCTCTGAAAAGCTATTTTAAGAAGAAATAACCATTAGCTCCTTTACTCTTTTGGGTGTTTCCTCCTGTGAGGTAGAGCATAAAATGATCCAAGAACAGGGCAAGTGTGAACGGTCTGACTTCTCTTTACAAGATCTGAAGATCCGCCTTCCTCAAAGAGCTTCAAGAGATGACTGATTCACTGTGTGACCTCCCAGAGCTGAAACACCTTAAAGCTCAGTAGAAAAGCTGGGTGTGTGACGGCTAAACACAAGCAGGGAGGATCTTACAGTGTAAGGGGAAGGTCTGTGGGAGCAATTAACTCAAAGATAGAGTTTAGATTTATGCTAACAGGTTATTTTTAAGGGAGATGAACAAACTTGAGTTTGGAATAGGTAAATCTAATGAAATCATAAAACTGAAAATTTTCAGATCACTTCATTGGTACTGATAACACATGCAACACTTCAGCAATAAAAATAGCCTTCATAACATGTAATTCTGCATTTTCCTAGATTATCCCCACAAGGGATGTTATCCCTTAGCAAAGCACTCCTCTGTATTGAGGGTTATTATTTCCATTTTTTCAGATGAAAACACTGAAATTTAAAAAAGTTACAATATTGTGTTTGAGGCCACAGAGCAAGAACAGAGTTGGTTGCTAACCAGTAGTTCCAGACCAATTCTGTTCTTAGCGTTGCTAGGTTCTCCATAGTGTGCATTTTAATACATGAATAAATCACAAATTAACACACAATATAGACATCATTAAAGATGTAGAATACAGCAGGATATTTTTTAAAGTGTAACAATAGAGAAAAGGTGAGTCATAAAAAGTCACATATGATAGTTGTACAAAATACTCTATTTTCTTGCCTATGCCTAGCCTACACTGGAGTATCAGAATTTCTACATTAACTGATGGTTTGAGCACAGGGAAATCCTCTAACACTAGATCCAGGGAAAGCTCACTGGCTCATACAGAATCTCAGGACACTTCTGGATCNAGCACCCTTGCCCAGGTTACTCTCTCAAGAAGTGAGACTAAACTCCAGATAGCTGGAAGGTGAAAGCCAGCCAACTGTGGTCCTCAGAGTAGGGCTACAGCTAAATGAAGAAGGAGCCTTTTTCCCCTAAGGCCAGTAGCTCTATCTGTGGTACCTGGTGCCCCCGGCTCCTGGTTCATTAAAGCCAGAGATCACCACCAAATAGACACATAGACACACACAGGTGCTGTTTGGTAGGTTTTTCCACTTACTGGGTTGCTAAATAAATAAACATTTACCATCGTTGATTCCCCCAGAAAACTATTTATACTTCTAAAGCTGCTACGGAGTAGTCTTGAGTCTTCTTTCTGTCACTAGACAGACACTTGTGAGACTCGCAGTGTACCAGGACGGAGCTATTTATAACACAGGATGACATGGAACTTTGGGGAGTGTTTTATGGACCACAAATGCTTCATACAAACTCTTCATTCCCCTTCCCATGCCTTGATGGTATGAGATATGTCAGGAAGCATTAATAAGGTCACCATATCTCGACCCTCTTAGAACCATATTCTCTGTCTCAAAGCTCCTACACCAGGAGACTTTGCAGCAGTCAGCTTACTTTCAATTTCAACTCTCTCAGTTTGTACTTAGATGCAATTTTAAAATGATTGCCATTATGCTTGCTCTTAAGGAGAAGTGCCATATGATACTCAGTTTTGTGTTTTCAAAAGCAG
The DNA here is from genome assembly GCA_001685095.1 of Ellobius talpinus. NCBI lineage: Eukaryota > Metazoa > Chordata > Mammalia > Rodentia > Cricetidae > Ellobius > Ellobius talpinus. The sequence goes on from LOJH01012086.1 coordinate 12,049, forward strand.
CTGGATAAATTAAAATATTGAAAGTGGGGTATTATGTTGAAAGACTTAACACAAAATTGACATTACAGGATGAGGTTTTCCCAGGAGAGAATAATGGAATGTTGCTAAATTCTCCTATCTCTCAGTTTGTTAGCTTTTTCATTGGATGAAAGGCTTGATCTTCTCAGTGTATCCCGATATGGATGACCTCGAAAGCTACTTTAACCTTTAGCTCATAAAATGATAAGTATCTAATAACTTCTGTATTCCTTTACTTAGGGATAATTCCATTAGAAAATTTCACCTACTAACAATGGAATTGAGCATTGGCAGTACTTTAAAATATTGACAAACAAACTCGAGGATAAATGTTAAAACAGAATACATTGTATTAATGTGGCATATTTACATTATTCAGAAGAGTACCATTGACCAGAAGTATAGCATAAAACTTGTGAGAGTGCTTACCTATAGGCAGATGTGAGGGAAATAACTCTAGGTGATTTGCGAAGGCTTTCCAACCAGGCATGGGAGACATGATTGCAATCCCAGATGACATGGGGTGATCTTAAGTTTGAGGCCAGCATCAGCTTCATAACAAAACTTTGTCATAGTAAAAGGGATTTCCCTTAAATCTGTGGTGCTTTGTTTCTCTTTAAGATGTGAAGAAAATACTCTAACTTTATCACTAGTTCTTAATTCTAAAATTTATCATTTGCTATGCTACCCATTTTGGATGAGATCTGTTTTCAAATTTTTCTTGGCAAAAGAATTTCAAAAAATCTACAGCATTAACCAAAATAACAACATAAACACCACTATATCCTAAAGAACTTTCAAGGTATAATTAATCTCACAGCTTTGATATCGATGCTTGTCTAAAGTATAGTAATGAATGCAGCCACAGCTTTCCTCTTTACTATAAACTCATCATTTTGGAAAGTTATATTTAACCCCATTTTCCTTATTAGCTCAGCCCTAAAGCAAAAACTATATAATTAGCACCAATTATATTCCCATGCATTTCAGTTAGAGCAACAAACAGAATGAGGGTCTTTAACTCTGTTGACACCAAATTTTGTAACTAAAGTTTTATTGGAACACATCAATGCCCTTTTGTTCTTGTAGCCTCTTTGGTTGCTCAACAGTAAAAATGAATAATTATAGAAAAATGTGTGATTCTCTAAGCCTAAAATACTTGCTGTCTTCTCCTCTGAAGAAGCACTCCCATCTCTGCAATATACAAAAGCCTCTGTCCTTCATGGCACCCATTCTGATACAGATAGTCGTAATGTAAGCTTTGTGTGTGTGACGATATGAAACAAAAAGCCGTAAAGCAGGAGGATGAGGCTGTGGGTACTGAGGAGGCAACAGAGAAAGTGCCCCTGCAAAGATGACTTTTGACCAAAGATATCACAGAGCTGAGGGAGCAGACTCAGATCCGGGGAAATCTATGCAGGCAGAAGGAGAAGATGTAAATGGGACGGCAAGTGAGCAGAGATCAGAGAGTCCATGGGACCATGCTGAACTCAAGCCTGCAGGTTACTGAAGCATCCAGCTGCTGATGATTAAAGGCCCATGTTTGCCGCTTTATGATATCTAGAATGCCCACTTCGTTTAGAGACCAGGGCTAAAGCTGAGGATGCCACCTCTGTCTGTAAGACACTGCACACTCCCAGTCTGCCAGCCGTCCTTCTTATTCTCACTCGTACTGGGAGGAAAAGAGAACAAAGTAGCTGTTGACCACATGCCCGGTCAATTTAAAGAGATTTCTGTTGGTTGTCTTTCCCATAAGCAGTTCATGTCAGTGTCAGACAGTACATTCTATAGACTTCGTTTTCTCTTAGGCTAATAGGTTGGCCTAAGTAACTGTATTTTAAGGGGTGGGGATATAGCTCAATGGAAGAGTGGATACTTAGTACATACAGATCCTGAGTTCAATCCCCCAGCACCAAAACATACAGTATAACAGTAATCTAAGTTACAAATGGAGTATTTAGGGTTCAGTTCTCTTAGATGTGTTCTAGAATTAAAGGGAATGGCTAACTTCTATGGTCCCTCGCAGATTAAACTCTCCGGAAATTGGTACACATTTGTGTAAAGAGTACTGCTCAATTGACACCTCCCCTGTCATAAAGAAGCTTACAGTCTAGTAACAGTGAGAAGACTATGGGAATGCCCTCACAAAGTTACATATTTCTTGTTAAAGAAGATAACTCTAGTGTGTTCACGTAGCCAACCCACTGTCTCTGCGTGGTCAACCCTCTGCCTCTGCGTGGTCAACCCACTGCCTCTGCATGGGTATTTTAATTCCTACAGTAGAAACATCAGAGACAGATTATGCTGCTTGGTCAGATTTGCTTACTTGATGAGCAACAGGGAACGTGTATGACCAGAGCTCTGATTTCTCAATATGATGCATATTTTTTCCATTTGGTTCCTGTTAAATTGATGATATTCTTTACTAAAATATAAAATATAACTGTAACCAATAAGTACGCCTCATATCTAATTGGGACCATTGCTACTCTAGTCATTCGTGTTGCTGCATATAACAATGGACAGTTGGGCTTGTGTGTATTGGGGGGTGGTCTTCAAACAGCCTTAACTCGTGTATGGAGGGAAAAGCATACAGCAAAAGAGAAAAGTATACATCCAGATTACACTGCCACATTATGAGTGTGTCAAGGACTGGATCTGTGTGCAAATTTCTCTTTAATCTCCAATAGCTGACACATATTCTTCATTTAGGGAATGCACAAATATTTTCATCTATGTAAGATTGTCTTTATTTTTTATTTTCTATTTATTATTCCCTACTTATTTGTGTTCTTCATTGTCAGATTGTTTCTTGTTGGAGTAGTAAATAAATATGCAATTTTGATTGGTTCTCACATTAGCTTTTATACTTTTGGGGTTTTGTTGTTGTTTGTTTTGTTTTTTAATTGGTGATCCCAAAAAAACCTAGATTTCTGCTTCAAGAGCTCCAAAATCCACTTGAACATGTATATATAACCATGTAATTTTGGAGACTTTCACAGATAGACAGACAGTACTGTAAATTTTCCTTCTTGTTTTTGAGATTTTTGACCTCAAATAGATTTCACTTGCATATGTTTTGAATGGATTTAAATCTGGCTTCTTTTTTCAATATTAAAACCAATTGTTTTTATTTGTGAGTTCATTCTGGGTGAATCCATACTCTGTGCACTCACTGGAGGACACCTGTGTTATTTCCAGTTTGGGGTTGCTGTGCACAAATCTGCTCTGAATATCTTTTAATTTTTTTTAAAGTCTTGAATGTTATTTATCTATTATTTGAGAAAGTCACACAGGCAGACAATGCATTTTGATCAGACCGACCCCTTCCCCCACAACTTCTCTCTTGGCCGCCTGCATTGGATCTGCAGGAGATCATGTCAGCCAACATTCTAGCCTGGATGAGGGCGGGGTCACGGGGCTGCACTCTGAGAGCTACTGAGCTTTCCCCAGGGAGTAGCTGCTGGGGGAGGGCAAGTCAGTTTTCTTTAGGAGTGTTGCCTCAGGTGGGTTTCGCATGTTCCAGTGGATGACCCCATAACTGTGCACATGTGGATAGTTCTAATTGAACTCAGTGCATCATAAAAAAAATGAAAGACAAGTAAATCAAGTTTCATTAAAGTGACTCTTTCAAAATATCCGTATAATATTTAAGAGAAAGATAGTGGCATAGCTTTCTTTAAATTCTTTTTTCCAGTGATTGGTTTTCCAGACATGATCTAACATGAGGGGCTTTGTTATCACTAATGTCTCAGCATTAATGTTCTCATTTGTAACGTCATTGGGACCTTTGGCCATCATAGAGCATCGGTTTTCTGAAGCACGACCTTGCTTCCCTCAAGTTCCCTAAACTATAGGCTAGTCATAATGCACATGAGATTATAAGCTACATTACATATTCTCTACGTCCGAGTTTACATGTCCTTTTCCCTCCATCAGGTCTTCTGCTGTAGTTAGGCCAGCCCACTGACATATTGCTCATTAATCATGGAGAAATTTGAAAGCCAAATTCTCACTCTGTCCACAGGGACTAGATCTTGTTTTCTCAACGTGATGACACATGCCGCAGACCCTGCTAATTAGGCCTTTCCCTTGGAAATTCATCTTGACATGTTTCAAGAATGTTCTTCCCCCTGGAGTGCAAGTTCATTAAATTATTAATATCCTTGTATAAGTCTTGTAGGATTACTTACATTAAAAAATTTTTCTCTATTTTAAAAACCATACTTCATGGTGAAGAGAGAAATGGATCTGTCTTCCTCATACACCTTTTCTGAGTAAATAGCAAATAGTAGCTATCACAATTAGTAGCACACAATGTTCACATGAGGTAGAAGTGCTGTAAACACTCTAATTCAGATCATCTTATGCCAGTTCTCCTGGACTCCTGTGTTAAGTGGCAGGAGTACAGCAGGTTTACCGTGGAAACAACTGACGACCACACAGGTGCTTGCTGTGTCTTGGCAAGGTGGCCTTTCAGAGGCAAAACTCTCTGGCTTCCAATGACAGTCAACGAGCTCAGCCCGGAGTTCTAACTATGAGTCCTTGGTGTAATTTGCAAAGCCCAGCATAATCCAGCCACTCTGCCACTCACTCTTCACCAGCCAGCTGTTTCTCACCATTCTGTGAGCAAGCCCTGCGTCTGTCCCCTCTGCCGCCTGTTCCTCAGACCTTACATGGCTCCTAGTCATGCTTGCTTCAGACCTCTTCTGAAACTTTCCATGTTATTCCAAAATAGTTCATCTCCCTACGTAACAGTTGCCTCTTTGCCTTGTTATATTGTTTTGCAAGTTTTGTCCCAACCTAACATTCCTTTGTGTGTTTATTTATTGTATAAATAATAAATATAGCATAGCAGTAAAGGTCAGTGATGGTACAGCCAGATTGCCTGGATTCAAGTCCGAAATCTGTTGCTCATTAGTCAATGACCTTGGATAAATCGCTTTATCACACATTCATCTCATTTATAAAATGGAACCACATCAAAGTGAATTATCAAATGAATACGTATAAACTGTTTTTATTGGAGTCGCCAATGCTAAGGTCTTATGTTATCTCTTACTGCTGTTGTCCACAGGGGAACGTAAGCTTCATGAGAGCAGGCTTCAAGGTACTTCCAAAGCTCAAATGATTCTTGGGTGGTCGATAAATGACTGGGTATATATGAGCTCAAAGTGAGGAAAATGTCTACAAAACAGCGAAGAGGTGGCAGGCAAGCAAACGAGATTCTTATAAGTCAAAGAGGACATTTCATGCAGTTGAGAAAGCTGGCTCGGTTACATTAATTTTAGGATATATATTACTAGATGTAGCTTTACTAGATGCTGGGAACAAGAGACTTCCCGGGAGGGGGACAGAGCAAGAGTCACAAGAGAACAGAACAAGAACACAAGAGAACACGTGGCACCTGGGAAGTGGGCCAGGGGATTTCAGCAGCTCCAGCCTTTCCAGGAAGTCTCCGTTTTATTCTGGAAACTAGAACCGATAAGAGCCTAGAGGAGGTAGATTGATAAGGACAGAGTCTAAATTACTTTTACCCACTTGTAGTTTCAACTGACACTGTATGTTAAGTTTAAGAGAAGGAAAAATAACATTCAAATAAAGACAACAGCAAGAAATAAACAACAACCCCCCCACACACACATATGGCCAGCATCTGCCAGACAGTGTGACCCACGCGTTCAGGTTTCGAACACCATCAATATATTTCCCTAATATTTGATCGGTTTTGCAAGGAAAGATGAGGGTGTCCTGAGAGAGGCCTACAGAATTAGGTTGGTGATAAGAGTCAGAAAAGAAAACCGCACGTGACTCACGCATCCCCACTGTGCTGGCACAGAAGCATCTCGTCCAAGCCAACAGTGAGACTCTGAACCTCTGTCTTGTCACTAGGGGTGTGTAATCCACATTGCCTGCACATCCTTTCCTGTCATCCACATGGCCCCTTGGCCTCAAAGTGACATCTGGAGAGAGTGCCACAAAGTAGCACATTTGGGAGGCACATCTTTGTTATTTGCACACCTTGAAGAAGCTGAGTTCTCCTGGAACCACATGATCAAGACTCTCAAGTATCACTGAACAATTGCCCACCCCTTCTTCCTGGGAGGCAGGACCTAGGTCGCAGACATCTTGGAGCATTTCCCTGTAAATTCCCCTGGGTAAAACACTGATGGTCAATTTTTCCTAAGTAAGTCATCTCCACAGGACTGATTTCTGAAGGCAGTATTTAAATATCCAAAGGCACTTTAAGCCACTAAGCTCAATTCAATCAGTCAAGAACTGTGTGAGGCAAAGCTTTGCTTCCTAACGGCGTGACCTTCAGTTTTGTCTCGGGGTTAGCTGCAGCATCCACTTCATTTGTCAGAAGTGTGTTAATAACTGAAATCTATTCCTGCAGATGTATTCGGTGCTGCTCAATTTGGTCTTTAAGAATGAGCATGTGGTTCTAAAATTACAGCTTTTGACTTTCCCCCTCATTTTTAGTTTGTCATGTGTATGTGTGTGTAGACACTGCAGTCAGAGGACAACTGGCTGGAGTCGGTTCTCTCCTACCATGTGTATCCCCAGGATTAAACTCGGGTCATCGGGCTTGGTGCCAGGCACCCTTATGCTCTAAGCCACTTAACTGACCCTAAAATTCCAACTCTTAAGGATATATCGTCTATAGCATATAACTCAAAAACTCTGAAAACATATCTTGTGAGTATGTACCCTGATGGAAATCACAGTGTTAAGTGTTATTGACAGTTTCTTGGTGCTGATGCTCTTGTTCCTCTGACTTAGACTGTGACCTATCCGGCATTTTTGTGGGTATATTTACCCATAGGTTTGTGGGTAAATGTCACCAAGTTGTTTTCACATTAGCACTTCCAGTAAGCAAGACAATATCATTTACCTGCATCATGTGTCCTTCTACATGCAGATTGTTCCTGCTCTAACTCTGAAACTATATATCTACCCTGTTAAACATGAAAGATAAAAACCCCACATTCATGAGGCATGATGGTGTTGGGGGCGAGGAAACCTGGCGGTCCCATTCTCAGTCCCTGAGATGGAGTGTAGAGCTGAACCCCACTTCCCCAGTCTGGGAACATGTGAAACAGGAAGGCGGGTCTTTCATTCAGTTGCAGTTTCCGCCTTCCCCGTGTGTCACAAGGGTATTAACACACATCACAACGTGTTCAAAATATCATCCAGCCACACTCTACAAGTACCACATGTAAAAAACAAAACAAAACAAGTCATAGTAATAAAGGGAGAGTAACAAGCAGAATGCTTGTATTGTAAGTGATCAGACTCTCTACTCTAAGGGCACATTATAATCCTGTTCTTGTGAAGTATTATTATTCATTCAGATTATCATTTAGTCAGTGTAGCCCAGGAGGGTTAGACAATAAATGTCAGGATAGCTTGCAGTTTGTTTTGAAACCCTTCATTAGTTAGTAGTGAAGTCTAGTTAAAGAAAAGAAAGGGGAGCCAGCAAGATGATTCAGCAGATAATGCCACTTGCTGCCAAGCCTGAAAATCCAAGATCAGTGCCTGGAATCTAGATGGTGGAAGGCGAGAACTGGCTCATCTGGAAGTTGTCATCTGATTTCCACACATGTACCATGCTGTGTGCACATTAACACACACACATACACATGTGCATGCACACATACGCACACACACACACTGGAGGATTGTTTTTAAAAGAAGAGAGAGAAAAGGAAAGGGGAGCAAATACACACACACACACACACACACACACACACACACACACACACACACTGGAATTGTAGGAGTGATAAAAAAAAGAGAAAGAAGGGAGGGAAGCAAGTTGAGAACTTGTGGAATGATTTGAAGATTTTAAGATCCCGTTGCAAGTGGAGGAGGCAGCAGTATGGATTCATCTTTCCACAGTTCTAAACTTATTCCAAATCTCTTGTTCGTACTGAATTACATCCTCTCTCCAGCCCTTACAAGAGCCTCTTGTCTGATCCCTGAAGTAACAAGACCTTTATGACTAGTGTCGTTGCCATCGCAGATGTATTTTTAAACGTCTGCGAGGAGAGAAAGTGCACTTGGGATGTTACACATTCCTCACGTGAGAATGTGCTTCTCATTTTTTCTCCTAGCCTTGATTTTTGAAACATGGTAACGCTTTACAACATCAGTCATGAATCTTATTTCCGTTCACAATGTAAAAAAAGAAATTCAAACTTCCCAGATAGACACTAATGTTTTCCTGTGTAATTAACACCTCATTCACAGTTGTGAGTGCCAGTCAAAGCACTGTCTGCTCTTCCTTGACATCTCCCTGGTACCTGCTCAGACTGAGCCAGTGCCTAAGAGTATGAGACATACAGACAGGAGAACAGAGAAATATTGGAAAGGAGCCACCTGCATTTGCGATCAACAATTCCGGGGAGACACAGTTGGACACATCTCTCAGCTTGTGGGTTTGGGGTCTCTATATTAACCCTTGATTTGAGTCTAATTCCTGCTGTAACTCCTTCTACATCCTCATAACCCTTACCAACAGCAAAAAACACCTGTTATATAAGGACCAGTAGTCCATTATGTGTTTTCTTCTCTTCGTAATGCTGGTGAAGGGCGAAGTGTTTCTAAGTCAAGTATCGAATTTTAGATGCACGTGTGCTCTTACTGCAAGTCATCCTGAAAGGATCGGGTGATGTTTCGCTGTTGCCCGCTTGCTGATGTCATTCATTTTAATAGCCCGGCCTGCTTGATAGCTTGCTGACAATAATCACCCTCTGCCACTATTTTTTTTGCCTGAATACAGCAAATACAGATAGATTGTCATTTAGATTCTATTAATAAGTTTATTCCATTGTGTGAATATCTTGGTTTCATTTTGAAAGTTTATTAAAATGTGCATTAAAAAGGTACATAGTGGTATGGTGTGGCTTGGTACTTTTTTTATTTATTTATTTATTTATTTATTTATTTGTTAAAAATTACCACCTCCTCCCCTCCTCCCATTTCCCTCCCACTCCCCCCAATCCCTCTCCCCCTCCCTCTACAGTCCTAAGAGCAGTCAGCACTGAGTTTTGGTTCTACTGCATGGCTTGGTACTTTTTAACCAAATGAATGCACACAATGTAACCAGCACCGAGCTGAAGAAGTGGAAATGCCTTTTGTGCTTGCTCCCATAAATCACTGTCATCCACATGGGTCACTCATTATTATTCCTAATTGTGTAGACTAGTTAGTTCTCCCTGCTTGGTCCTCTGAATAAACTAATTAACATCAAACTTGTAGATTTTTAGATTTATTTTTACTTGTTAAGTGGGGTAGGGTGGGGGGTTGCTTGTAGGTATGTGCACGTGAGTCCAGATGCTGCCCAAGGAGGGAAGAAGGGTCATTGGATTCCCTAGGGTTACAGATGGTTGTGAACCTCCTGACATGGGTGCTAGGAACCAAACTGAGATCCTCTGAAGATCAGTACACATCCCTAATCAGTAAGCCATTTCTCCAGCCCCAACATTACACTTCTAAGAATGTATATGGCTCTATATAGTTCAATTTCACTCATTTTTAAATGTTATATATTATTTCATAACATTTACTTTATTTGGACTTTTTATGGGCATTTGACTGTTATGTTAGTTCTTATAAATCCATATGTATAACTCAGAGTTGATTGCACATTTTTAAAAGTATATTATTTATTATTATATATATGTATAATGCAGGCATGAGACTGGCATGTACATGCTACAGCAAACATGGAGATAGAGGATAGCTGTGAAGTCAGTTCTTTCATTCCACCTTTATGTGGCTTGCTATCATCAAACTCGGGTCATTGAGCTGGTGTCCGAATGCTTTACCCACTGGGTCATCTTGGCAGCTCATGGCCGCTCTCTTGTAAAGGATTTCTCTTTATTGTTTAGTAACTGCCCTTTTGACATTACAAACAGTGTCACATGACAAACTAGAAGACTGGATCAAGTAGTAAAAGGATAGGGAAGGAAAGGAACTGACAGTTCTTGAGCTACCAAGTTCCAGAGATGATAGCTTGTAACATAAAATCTATCATCCTTCCATTTTTAAATATGTGCTATATTCACATTGTTGCAAAACAGATCTATGGAACTTTTTCACCTCCTAAAGCTAAAATTTCCCATTCAGCAGCTCCTCTCTTCTTGCTTTCTATGCTCCTGGAAGCAACCATTCTATTTTCTGCCTCTATGAATTTGAATATTTAACTGCCAATATGAAAGGTGTCATGAAGTATTTGTCATGGTGTGTCTAGTTTACTTCAGTGAGTCACGTGATGAAGCTCCCTCCATGCTGTACCATATTATAAAATGTCCTTCCAGTTAGACTAAGTAACAACCCACTGTATGTGTGTACCACATTTGGTTTAGCCATCTCTCCATGGAGGGAAATGATTGATTTCATCTCATAGCTGTTGAGAATATTATTGCAAGGATCTTTGTGTTACCAGAGTTCTAGGATAGAAACCTGACCCCGGGGGGACCCAAGAGACTAAGGTCAATTACCCAGAACCCTGAAATTCTAACCAAAGAAATAAGTGATAGCAGAAACAGGAAAATAATTTTTCAGAGTGGTCACACTGGAAAGAGAACAAATCTGGTGACTTCCTCACACTGTCTTGACGGTGCTGACAATAGGAAAAAAAATCTGGGACCAAAAGGCATGCACAATCAAGCAGCCTTGTACAAACTGTGGTTTGACTGATTGTCGTCTCAGCTCTGGCTGTGCTGAGTTTCCTGGCACCAGGGGAGATGATTGCCTGCCGACAAGGCTCATTGTTCCTGGAACTTTCAGTAAGCTGGAAAGGAACAATCACTGAAAAAGAGTATGTTCCAGAATGAAATAGTGTTGCCTGGGGCCATGACTACAGGGTCTTCCTTCAGGTTTAGGGCCATGGCTGGAGACTCTGGGTGCCAGCTTTGTGGTCTACAGCAGGACACTGTAACATCAGGTGGTCAGTGTCCATTAGGCATGATGATCCTCTAAGTCAGGAAAATGTCATGCTCTTACCTTAGTGTCTTTAGCCTCCGAGTGAGAGGAGAGTAATTAGGTTAATTTGGGATGCTTTCATTAGGAATTTTAGACACTCCTAAAATGATAAACTTATCTGTGGGACAGGAAGACAAACAAGAGTCAGCAAAGGCCAAGGTCAAGTATAGAGGCAGAGATACCACGTTTCATCCTGCCTTGAGTTACCCATGGGACATCTGTGAGCTCCAGGGAAGAGTCAATGCTTCCATCAAAAGCAGCCTGTGAGTCCCTGGGACACTTTCAGCTCCAAGAAGTATGTACTGGGGTGTATGCCCAGAAGACCACACTCAGTCCCGTTTTCAACTTTCTGAGCACCGTAACATTTTACCCAGTGATGGCACCACTGGGCAGTCCTGCCAGCGGTCCATAGGTATTCATTTCCCACATCCTTGTCAACACTTGTCATTTCCTGTTTTTATTTCATTTGGGTTTTGTTTTGTTTTGTTTTGTTTACAAGTAATCTCTTTTGGAATCTTTAACAAACTTGTGGCCGCTTCTAAACACCATTGCATAGCAATGGAACTTTCACACACACACAACGTTTCTACGAGGAAAAAAAAACAGTTATTCCAGCCTAGCTGCATCTTAATTTGACAAAGATCATTTTCAGTTTTGCATAATCAGTGAACCTATTAAATTACTTTTTATGAGACTTGTGGGTCTATGCTCTACAGGACTTATTGGAGACTGATTCCCAGATCTGAGACCTTCCACTTTGGAAACACCTGCCTGGGGCAGAGACCATCTATGTTAACTGGTATTCCCGGTTTGAGCAAACACTGGACAGAAATCTAAATCATAGCTCAAAATCTTTCTACCGTTGCCAAACAGAAAATCTCTCCGAGGTTTCCAGGGTAACAGGCTGGAGTAAATCTATGATTTTATGCTTTCTACCTTGGTTGTCAGGAATGTATTAGATTAGCTTGATCATCATAAGGCAGGAATGGCAGATCTCTCTGCGTTGGGAGGTTTGTGGGATGAGGTTTATCAAAGCTGTTTCTGAACAAATAACCTCCTAAGAGCAGCTGCCCTAAGGAGGACAGTCTCTCCTAGATCTGCAGTTGTATGAGACATCTTCAGGATTTCCCTTCTTGTGAATACCCAAGCTCCCACCTTTTGTCTTCCTTTACAGCAGACCTATAATAAGACTTGAGAAGAAAGGAGAAACAAGAGGAGACAGGCATAAGCAGACATGTAATAAACATTCCCCCACCAGCATGGCAGACTTCTCCCCAACACTACCATCTACACCCTCCCGCTCCAAGACCCACGTGCCCCCAGCCAGTGCTGCGGAGCCTTGGGAAGAAATCATGACACCTTACTGTAATGAAGAAATCTAATTTTAGTCTTAATATGAATAGAGGTTTGTGCCTGTTGTGTTGCCTAAACTATCAGCAATAAAGGATTCCTTCTGCTGTCCCCCAAACAATACAATTTGCAGTACAAAAGAAAGGACAGAGAGAGAGAGAGAGAGAGAGATCTGAGGTAGACTATTTCTCCCTCAAATGCAGAGAGACTTTGCAGAAGAAGAGGAGATGGTGCAGCTCCTGTGAGTGCTGCTGTGACCTTCCAGAGGGCAATAAGAGAGAGACTCCTGGAGATTCCTGGAGGGAAGAGAGACAATGTCTGAGAGTGAACGGGAACTATTCCTTCGACATGGCTCTAATATCTCTCTCATGCTCTGAAGTTCCCCTCATGGTTCTGTCTGCCTTGTGCCAGAGTGCCCTCTGCAGGACATTGAGACTGGAACCTCAAATCCCAGTCCTGCCTTGCCTGTTCCCTATGCTAGCATAATAAAGCTAGAATGGGGAAGGGGAGCGGGTGCTGTAAAACAGACACTTCAAGTTGTTCAAATATGCTTCTGGCACTTACAAGACTCTCAAGCCTTAAGCTGAAAATATGTGTTGGCCGAAGTTACCCTCACAAATATGTTCCTTTATGTTTACAACTCTCGCAAATATCTTACTTGCTTGTCCACTCTTAGGAAGGATGTACTAGCGAGCCAGCCCTCCCTGCACTCAGTAAGCCCAGCAGGGCTCCGGCAGGGCTCATGTAACATGTCACGTAAATCAGTGGAGAAATGAAGGCGTCTGGATGCTTGCCCTCACCATCCAGAACCGTGGATGCTTTTTGGTCCTCATAGTAGCATATCAATGCTGTGTTATGGAATCTGACACTTGGTTTGTCTTGGCATGAACTCTGTGATAAAAAATGATCAATAGCCTCATTTTCCCTGCTTCCAGTTCAAACAGATACCCATTTCTCTTTTGAAGAAATGGTACTATAAACAAACCCAACACTACAGTTTTAACTTAAACTCAACCTAATGCATGCTTACAGAAGAAATGGATCGCCTGCTTAGAGGTCTTTGATTTCATTTCCAGTACTCTTGCAAATTAGTAAATTACAATGCTTCTACTTCTGAGTAAACTCTTTATTCTCCCTTAGCTCTCAAAGGCAATTGACTCACATTTAGTAAAAGTCAAATATATTGATTTCCAGAAAATATATACTGCAAGACTAGAAGGTGTATGTATGTATAATCTGCACTAAATACCCAGAATATAAAATTACCTATTCTTTCCAATCTTACGGTCGTCCCAAAGAAAGCCAAAGTTTCAATCATTTAAACAGAAAGCATATGGAAACACCACTAACTGTACGACTGTGGTGATTTGAGTGAATTTTCTGTTCTGTGAATGTGAATCTTAGAAGTATTTACAGAAAGATGGGTTCTGTTTATTCTTTGACAATTTTGTACGTGTATATAATGTATTTTGATCATGTTTTCATCATTATGTTTACTCCTCACCTCCCTCTGAACTCGTTTTCCCAACCAATCCCTCTCCTGCTTTTATCTCTTAAAAATTAAAATAAAGAAAAAGAAAAATTGACTCACTGGGTTAAATCAGGGTTTTTGCATAAGCATGGGACAAGCATGGGTGTGGAAGCAAGGACACTCACCTTTGGTGGCATCACTGAAGAACTCCATCCCCACCCCCAGTGGCCATTTAGTCCTCTCTAGGACTGGGACCTCCTGAGATCCTTCCCTACTCCTAACAGAATGTTGACAGCTCAGTCTCATGCAGGCCTCGCCCAGGTAATCACAGCTAATGAGAGTCCCTGAGTGAAGCCGCCATTGCATGAAGTCCCTAACAGTTTGCCCTTGACTTCCCTCCCGTAGCAATGGGAACGTTTCTCTCCCCAGTCACAACATAATGTTTGCTTACCTCTCAAAGCTGAACCTACAGACCCAGCTGCTGTTTAGACGTCCTACCCAACTTTGAGCCTGAGTAAAATTCATCAATGCAATGGGCCTTTTTTCTGTACTTATAGTTCTCAAACATATCAAAAACATTGAAAAGTTTGGCCTAATAACATCTTTACATTTTAAAGTCTGTTGTCATGGAGCCATAGTTGTGTAAGTACCTCTCAGTGTGGCGACCACATTCTTAGTAGAGTCGTGTCATTGGGGGAGACTTGTGGTGTTTAGGAAACATAAGCTCAGAAATGTTCCTCATTCAGAACATATTACTTCAAACAAACTTATTTTCCTTATCTTAAGGGGAAAAAAGATTAAGAAAGTGATTTTTTTTAACAAATAGCTAGGGCCAGAGAGAGAGGACTCAGTGGGTAACCTGGAAGCCACATGTAAAGGTGGAAGACCCAACTCCAGAAGTTATAGCCTGACCTCTACTCAGGGGCCACTGCATGTGCACCCCCACACATATACAGCAATAATAATGGCACATAAATTCTTTTATATAATGTTAGACATGCAATTTATTAACCATATCACCACAAGTCTATGTCTCTGGCCCCTGCGGTTGGAATTCAGCCCGTCATGAATCTGGAAATGTGAACATGGAGCTATAATAATGAGTGATCTGCAAGAATTATGCAGTTAGTACACTTATCCATCTGGAAGGAAAGAGCTAGCTTGTATACTGTAGGTAGATTATATGATTTGACCAATGCGACGCTTTTCAAATTTTAGTGAATGTAAGGATTACTGGAAGTCATGAATTCTGAATTCTGAAGTACAGATTCATGGCTCTTAGCCCCAAGGTTTTTAACCAGTTTCTTAATTAGTCACACTAGTCCCTGGATACCTTAATTAATCACACTAGAATTCAGACCCCCTTCGGAAACTTTTTTTTGAGATTTTATTTATTTTTATTTTTATTTATTGTATATGTCTTGCATGCACCCTCTACCTGCAGTGCCCACGGAGGCCAGCAGAGGGTGACAGATCCTCTGGTTGAAAGCTTTTGTGTGTGGGTGCTGGAAGCTGGACCTGGGTCTTTTGGAAGAACAAGTGGGGCTTTTAACCACTAAATCATTTCTCCAACTGCTGGAAAACATTTGTTATTTCATCTAAATTGCAATTTTTATTTGAACTGGAACTGCAGAGTCATCAAACATTGACTGGAGTGTCAAGATAATTTGCATGGAAAAGGTCAACAGCAATTAGAATCGGTACATTTCTGGCCGTATATTCCCCAACGTGGTAGAGTACTGGCCCACAGTTTTCAGAATTCATTGATGTGCAAGAGTCATGTGGACTTGAAATTGTTTTTTAAACTTATTTTTGAAAACACTTTTACTGTCTTCCATATTGCTGCCTAATATTGTTATATTAAAATGAAATCAAACCACAACACTTAATCTATTTTCTTTTCATTTCAAGGGAAGACGAGGGAAGACAGGACCTCCAGGAAACCCAGGCCCCCCAGGACCACCAGTGAGTAACTAGGCTGCGGTCACGTGGCAAAATAAACACGCCCATTGCCACCTCATTCATTTTATTTTCCTTTATCCATGCAAGTGATTAGGCTATCAGCAGTGCATTGCTGTTGATGAATATTGATTACAAGGAAAAACAAGAGAGCTGTGAGTTGAATTGGATAGGATGTTGACTTTTATTGCGCTTTTTTGGCAAAACAAAGAATGCTCTGTACGATTTTCAGTAATTGCTTTGTGCTTTGAAGAAGACAGTGAGGGTGTGCTGGCAGGCAAGGGGAAGCCTTCCTGTTGTTCCTAAACACCTGACAGGGCCTCAAGACTTGTCTCCGAGAGGGAATCTAGAAGATGAAGACATGCTCACTAAGTTGGCCAAATGCCTGGGAAGAAGGTGAATATGCTAGAATCTAGAGAGAGATCTCAGGTACTGATAGATACATTTACTGAAGGGTCAGGAAGATTAAGACATACGTGACCAAGAGAAAGAATTTGCAGTACTATTTCAGTTTATTGCTACAGTCTTTCGGCGAGGTGTGTGCAGATTTTAAGTATTAACATTTAAACTCAGCTATGGTTCTGATTCAGAGCTCTGGTTAAATCTTGTATTTGAAATAAAAAATGGTTTATGAACTTTTTAATATAATAAAAGAGCCAATTTGTTAGACTAAGAAAAAGAGAAAAGAGTTATGTAGACTATAAACGGGTTTTATACATAGGTCAATATTTCCTTAAGAAGAAAACATTGGGCCAAGCCGTTGGTTCAAGTCGGCTTGGTAGGTGCGATTTAAGGAGGCTGGTTCCTCTAAATGACTAGAATCTTTCCTTTCATGTAAGCATCATCAAAACTTCATCTTAGGGTACTGTCAGTCTTCATCAGTTTGAGGCTGTTCCCATCATAGGATAAACTGATGACCTGTGCCTACCCTACTCACAGTGTAGCTGAGAACTGAACACATAATTTTTCTAAACCCAAGGTCCTCCTGAAAGAGAGTTGCTGCTTCCCAAATGATTAGAAAAGAAAAGCGTTCTTCATACTGAATCTTTTCAAGGTCATAATAACTAATGTTTTCAAAGACTAACTCATCAAAAGAATCTAGTTGCACCAAATTCACATTGTTCAAGCGTTTCACACACATTTATATAGGATCCGACTAAGTGCGTAACTGGAGCTGGACTTCAAAAACTGAAGAAGACGCTGTTCTTGCTTTTTATAAGGTTCAAGTTCAGGTGAGGGCAATGTGGGGTGAGGAAGAGAATGAGATGAAGACAACACAGATGGCTTCCTGGAGGAACTTCCAGCAAAGGATAAAGATTGAGGCTTGAAAAGCTAAAGCAAATAGAGCAGGGGAGGGAGGCAGCTGGGTGCCCCTGAGGAGGAAGACAACGTGAACAAACACCCAGAATTGTCAAGCCTCCCGAGGGTAGATGTGGGCTCCCTGCCATTGACAACTGAGGCACAGCCACAGGCCAACAGAGATGAAGTCAAATCTTTGCAGGGTCCTGGCAAACCTCACGGAAAGCTATGAAAGTAAACAAAGGGCCTAAGCTGGAGAGGGCCATGGCCAGATTTCACTGATGGTCACTCTAGCAACATACTGAAAGCAGATTGCTGAGGGCAAGTGAGATTCACTAGAGCTATTAGATTTATTGACCCCAAAGTCTCTGCAGGATGCTTGCTACCTCAGTGTGGCTGGCCCATGGAGCTGTTTGTATTTCACTTCCATATAGAGTGAGAGGTGACTAAGAGCAGTCTAGTCTATTTTTAAATATTTTTTGTCTTTTCCAGCACTGTATTCTGCATTACACAAGCCCTATTTCATGACAGGGAATAAGACAGCTAAGACAAAGGGTGGTAGGAGGCTAAAATTCTTCTAGTTGGGATTTGAGACGTTGTGTGACTCATCCCGGTGGCCCAGACTTAGAATTTCCTAAAGCGTGTATAAGAATGGCTTATGACAAGTGAGAATATAGAAACAAAACGAAGAAAAATTTAACTTTACCTCTAATCAAATAAATAAAGCAATATACCCCAAATAAACAAATAATCGAAGCATTTATAACATCATGTTTGAGCAGGGTTTTTTTTTTTTTAACATTAATCAATCTGAGTTAGAAAGGAGCTAAGGAATGCCAGTCTTCAGCAGGCAAGCCTTTGAAGATAGAGTGTTTGACTCAATGTCCACAAAAGAACACTCTCCCTTTGGGGGATTTCGAGGTATTTGCTGAATCAAAGCAGTGTTGTTATTGAGGGGAGTGCCAGTGAAGATGAAAGGCGCTAGGTCTGAGAGCGAAGGTCTCTGATGGCCTGCAGCAACTCAAAACTGCTGGAGCCCATCCTTTACCTGTGCTTCATCTGAGGTCAAATTTGTATTTTCTCACCTCTCTAAGAAATGCTTCAACCAAAAGACACATCATTTACAAGGAATAGCTTTCTATAACTTTAGAGTTAGCTAATGAGCTGCGTGCTGTGTGTGAGTGTAGGTGGGCGTGTACACACCCACACGCAGGAGGTTGGATGTGCATAGAAAGGGCTGTATCCACAGAGCCATGTAACTAACATTTGAAGAAAATTAAATCTAGTAGGGAAAAAACAAAATTCTAGAAGGAGATATTGACTATTCTTGTTTGCTTTTCTGTTATTCTGATACATCACTCTGCATGAAGGCAATTTGGGGAGGAAAGGGTTTACTTGGCTTACACATTTAGGCCACCATCAGGGGAAGTCAGGGCAGGAACTCAAGCAGAAACAACAGAGGCATGGTACTGACTGACTCATTCCCTGGCTTGCTCAGATAGCTTTCTTATATAGCCCAGACCCACCTGCCTAAGGATGGTGCCACCCACAGTGGGCATGGATGCTCACCCAAAAAAATCATCAAGACAATCTCTCCTACACATGATCAAGGCCAATCTAAGTAAAGCAGTTCTTCAGCAGAAGTTCTCCATTCCCAGGTGACTCCAGGTTGTGTCTAGTTGACAGTAATAACTAACCAGGACATTTACTAAGTCTACTGAAGAATGCTCCTAAGTTATGAGTCACGGTGTCAATGTCACATACGTTACTACAGATTAGCTCACCACATTTCAGTTTTATCATCAGAGGAAATTTATCTTTTCAGGGAAGACTTATTTGTAGTTCATACATGCAATCTGCAGTTGGTTGCCAGGGCTAGCTCTGCTCACTTATGGGGGACATATTTCTTAAAATCACTTTTCATAGTTTTCCGTCAAGCGGCAGACATAGCTATACAAAGGCAAATGCTTCCAAATTTCCTAAATGACTTTTGCCAATGTGTCGCTTTATTTTGAGATTATAATGCATCATCTTCCCCCTTCCCTTTCCTTCCTCCAAGCCCTCCCTGCTCTCTTTCAAATTCCTGGCCTTTCCTTTCATTTATTGTTGTTATATACACATGTATATGTATATGCATGTATATATGTATACATATAGATTCCTAAATATAACCTATTCAGTCTATGGCTGTTCCTTTTACTTGTGTATTCAGAACTAATCATTTGGAATTGGATAGCCAAGTTTGTGTGCTCTTCCCGGGAGAAGGCTGTTTTTCTTTTCAGCATTCCTTAGCAGCTGTAGTTCCTTGTGTCGAGTTGAGGTCCTGTGGTCTTTTTCTGTCGGATATGACCTGTTTATTGCTGTTCTCCTTGCTCAGCTCATTTTTCAGCTGTCGTATTAGTGAGAATTTATGGGTGTAGCTTCTGACATTCCTCAGAGAAACAGTCTCACAGCAAACTCCCTGTTCCTCTGGCCCATACGGTCTTTCCAACCCCACTTCAGCAATGATCCCTGAGCCTTTGTTATGGGAGTTGTGTGGTGTCAACTGGGACAGGGCTCCATAACTCTGCATTTTGATTGACTGTGGTTTTCTGTAATGACCTCCATCTGTTGCAAAGATTCCTTGAATACACTTATCAAATGATACTGGAAAAGAATGTGTGGTATCTGGCCAGGTGGAGAGGATGGATCTAATTTAGCGTTTGCTTTTTACCATGCCCATACATGCAGAGTCGGCAAAATCCAAGAACATGGTACCACCATCTGGTAAGGGCATTCTTGAACAATAGCATGGTGGGGGTGTCACGATCCCTGTCTGCCATTAATTGTATCATGAGGACCTCACACTCATGGTCCCATCTGATACTAATTACATCCTCAAAAGTCCCACCCACCTCCAAATACAGTTAAGTATGAATTTAATGGTTGAGTTTCCAATACATAAAATTTGGAGGGCTCAGTAAACAAGAGCAGAAGGAAACCATTAACTAGAGATACCTTAAATGAATAATATCTTCGGATGCACTAAGATTATAATTGAGAACAATTTTCCAGAGAGGAAAAGTATAAGAACATTCAAGTCCCTCACGAAAGAAGTAAGTCTAACAGAGAAAGAAAGAGGTGCAGGGAACCCAGGAAGCTTGATTACAGCACTAACGTCCGTGTTAGACAACATTTCCAGGGTCTTAGGGAATCCTAGGAACGGCCTCAGGAAGTCAAAATTATCTTCATTTTGTAACAGGATAAGCAGTGCTTACAAACACCAAACACTGGAGTGCACGAGAGCGGAGCAGAATTCAGACTCGAGATTTGAGCCCCAAATCCACCTTTATTGTACTTGAGCTCTTCCCGGTTATGGTTCGATATGGACCAGCCTTACACACCCAAGCATTGTTTGACTTTTCCATGGCAGTTCTTGGCACCCACCTCACAGGATGTAAGGTAGCCTGCGCTGTGGGGGTGCCATCCCCCTGCCCTTGTGCAACCCTTTCCGGACCGTGCACCCGACACTGGTTTCTCTGTAAATATGAAACCGTAGTGCCGGCCCCACCTACTTCCTACGGTGGCTAGGGGGACCAGCTGCCATGTATGCGTAGGAATTTTCTGCTGTGTGCAAGTAAAAATATTAGGATTGCTCTGAGCATCATCCATTTGCATTCTGGGTAGAAGAGCTTGCCCAAAACTACAGTGGAACCAATGTCGTTTTTCTCCTTTCTAGTTTCCCAAGACCTAGCTACCGAAAATGTAATCTGTCTTTGAATTGCTTAAATGATCACGCTACATGTGGAATACTTGCTCCCCGTACGTAAACCCACTCTTGAAGAGACAGAGAAAGTATTTCTAAGTCACTACTGCAACTGAGGCAAGGGATACAATGGTGGGTTTTTTTTCTCCCGCAGCTTCACTGTGTCTTTCCGGCTTACGGAGCTGGTTTACTGGTTTATCTGAGACGATGTATTTTATTACTGGGGATCTTCTCTGAGTCTTCACCACATGGTCCTCACACTGTAATAAAAACATCGCTCTGAAGCAGCTTTCTGGTGACCTGAGTAGGGTATGCCATGGAAAATAGTGACCCCGTGTTACTATAGCGAAACTAAAAAGCCTGGAAACTCAGGACGCCTTAGTGTATCCGTAAGCATTTTAGTTTTTAGTTTCCTTTGAAAAGGTTGGAGAGCCGTGGAAATGAGTTGGAGTAGGAGGGAAAGCCAGAGAAGTTAATGAGCCATTAAGTGTAGCGGGTGACAGCCCACTCCCCCTGACGCTGACTTTCTTCTCGTTTAGCGACTCGGTAAGGAGCATTGATTAAAAGCCACGTTAGCTCTGAAATGTGTTATTATTCTTTCCATCACAGGCATGGCTTTAAACCATCTTTATTTTCTTTCCGGCATTGTTTCTGTGGATTGTTTCATTATTGCGGTATGAAAATCCAGCAGTGGGCTCAAATATGTCACATTTGAGTGCAGAGCGATTTAGGCTGAAAAACAAAATTCAAGAAATATGTAACATGGGTCAGCAGCGCCCTCTACTGTTACCACTGGAAACTTTCTAGGCAAAGACACTTCTCAGAAAACAGGCAGATTCGGACATTTCTTTTTAACGTGTTTTGGGTTTAGTTGTGAGTAAGTGTAATTTTAGAACCTTATTTTCATGATTTGTGGCACTTTTTATTTCTTTTGCATTTTAAATATATTTATCATTCCAGCGACAGTAGCTTTTAACATCAGCTTGACGCTTCATTAAGTTGCAAATTCAGTCCTAACCCTTGGTTCTCTAGAATGCCCATGTATGGTAAAATGCTGATATAGATGTGAGCTTTGTGGTGCTCACTCCAAAGAAATGCCTGTTTTCTAGGGCAACAATCTGGTTTTAAATATTTATGGTCACCTTATTTACATTTTGATTTTAACGTCACTGTAAAATAATTTCTTTTCCCTTTAAAACAAGAATCATCACATGGCCCCAAAGGGTGTGACCGATTGACCACCAGATGATGCCATTAAAGGAATAAATTTGGGGTGCGAAATTTAATTCATTTTCAATAGTACTCCATTATCTGCGGTTTCATTTTCTGTGGTTTTAGTTAACTATATTCAACCATGGTCCAACAATGTTAAGTAAATTTTAGAACTAAATAATTCATAACTTTTCCTTTATACCCCATATTGAGTGAAACCTCATTTTGTCTCCTTCTTCTTCCTCAGGTTATAAACTATCTCCCTTGCCCACTGTATCCACTTTCTATATAGTGCCTGCTGGTAGCCATTGTCATCAGATTGACCACTATAGTATGACAAATGGTATTCAAATAGCGCTTGCTCTACTTAACTCAAGTCTCATCTGTAGTGAAGCCGCGGTTGAAATGCCAAAGAGAAGGGATAATGCGCTTACTTTAAGTGAGAAGGCAGAAGTTGTCAATTTAAAGGGAAATTATATGCTGAGGTTTCTAGGATCTATGGTCAAAAAATTAAGTCTTCTATTTGTGAAATCATAAAAAGGAAAAGGTACAAAACTGCTTGTACCGCCAACTTCCAAATGTATACATCATGAACATGTAGTTTACATGGGACGAATGTCAGGTTATAACTTCACTGTTTATTAGTGGTTGCCTGGTATCGGCTGAGGTTCTTATGTTTACTCTCTGCAGATAAGGGCGGACCAATGCAGTCATCTTTTAATCACTACTATAAACAGTGTATATACAGTGTTTTCAAAAGCAGAGCAGCAAACCACAGAGGTCTCTGCTTAATAATTGCACACTATTGTGGGGGGAGCATATAACAGTGGTTAATAAGCAAATAAGAGACAAAACCTTTTCATAATTATACATTACTTGAGGATTTCTGTGGGGATAAAGTGATAAAAGTGATAAGACGTAAAAGAGGTGTTTTTCTGGTTAGGCTGGCCCAAGGAGATATCTCTGGTCAATAACATGATTCAAGAAGGGACTGGCCACATGAGGAAAATGGACAAGAGCTTTCCAACCAGAAAGATGGATGTGTTCAAAAAATAGACAGAACTGAAAACTTAGTTTGAGAAAAGGATGAGGGATGGTAACCTTTATCATATGAAGGCCTTATTATAAGAGTGGGAGTCGGCGTGGTACTAGCAGAAATGAAAACAACTGAGTGCTCACTGCTCCTCTCTGTTAAATCTCATGTGTGTTTTAATTGGTTGTCTTTTTTGTTTGTTTGTTTGTTTGATTGATTTTGCTTTCATTTTAATGTGATGAAATAATCACTATTCTGATTCAAATAATTCTTATGAAGATGATTTAAATTTTAGCCTGTCATTTTTAGTCTTTGAATAGACCGTTAGTGTTGAAAGAGGAGCTGCTTGTTCATCCCGGCCACCAGAACCAAAATAATCATACAGAAACTGTATTAATTAAAACACTGTTTGACCCATTAGTTATAGCTTCTTATTGGCTAACTCTTACATCTTAATTTAACTCATTTCTTTTAATCTGTATATCACCACGAAGTTGTGGCCCACCAGCAAAGTTTCAGCATGTCCATCTCAGGCTGCGGCAGCTCCATGGTGTCTATCTCTGACTCCGCCTTCTTCCTCCCAGCATTCTGTTTATTTTTCCCCATCTACCTAAATTCTGCCTTATCAACAGGCCAAGGAAGTTTCTTTATTCATTAATGGTAATCACAGCACACAGAGGGGACTCCCCCATCAAGACTTGTTTGCCAAAAGAAAAAAAAATTTGATTGTAGCCCATTTAATTTCAACCTTGGTGTGAACACTGGATTCAATTTTTTTTAATCAAAGATAGGAATTCTAACACAAATAAATCAGTCTTTTTCCCTCTACTACTAACCCTGATGCTCTCTAATGGGCTACATGTTGGGTCAGATGAAGTCCTAGCACGGTGATGCCCACACTCCAAACATCCAAGAGCCACAGAATTATTGCTTTTGTTCCCTATTGTCCACCACGGTCCTCCACTTCTGTGCCCTCCTTCTCTGACTGTTGCAATGCACTGAGGGACATATGTAAAACGCCATTGTATCCAATATAATGACTGCCTCCCAAAACAAGTTAGTGCCCTAAACCACACTCAGACTACTGAATAAGGCAGATGACAAAATATCAGACTGCAGAATTATTTCTTATTAAAATATCCTGTGCATGGCAGTGTGCATTTTGAGGCACATGATGTTTCAGTGGGAATCCGGTTCATTTTGCAAGCCTTGAATTCATCAAAGCTTTTCTAAATGTTCATTTCAGCAGTGATTCTGGCCTCTTCTGTCTACCAACTGACTAAAGGCCAAGCACTTTAATGGCAATATCTTCAGAGAAAATAAACCTAACCATTTATTTGAGTCGATGGGATAATAATTTCATTACTTATTGAAAAATAATATGACATCCATAGATGTAAAATTACAGACACATAGTATCTAAAATTTGGAGACCTAACCCATTAATTACTTTTACTGCCACTTGTCCCTTATTGGGGTCATGGTTCCAGACAAAACACCTGTTGTCAACATTACTAAAATTCCAGCATCAATTTGTGACCACAGGATAAGTAGGCATGCATGTGAGGCAGCTGGGTGTCAGGTTGAGGTTTCAAACACCAGTGCTCAGATCTGCTTTCCTACTCCCCCTTTTTTCTCAATAAGCAGCAGTCATGGGACATTACTAGCCCCTTTCTCCCCTAAGCCTTTTGTGGTCATGGTTAAACAACAGTGGAAGAGGTGTCATCTTCATCTTCCACTGACTACATCTCCATCTGGGCTCAGGTTGACTATTTGGACCAATCTATGTTCTTTCTATCAACAGTGAGGCTGATGTTTGAAATCCTGGGTCTATGAGGACTAAACTGGTAACTAGCTGGCCCAGTGCGTGAATTTTTCATGATTCCTTTGTGTTGGGTAAAGATTGAGGTTTAAGGAAGCAAAATGCAATCAGATTTATTAGAATCTTTTATGTTCAGAAAGGGGGACTTGTTTATGAAATAATTTTATAGTTCGCATTTAGCTCAATACCCCCCAAAGATGCTGATTGGGTATTTAGCTTTACAGCTATAGTGCTTCATGGGGTCAGTGTTGTAGGGAGTGGAGCCCGCTTGTTTGTCC
>LOJH01012087.1:0-25898 GCA_001685095.1 Ellobius talpinus
ACAAGAAATAAGCAACTTCCAAAACTCTAGAAATGACAGAGACATCTCGCTGCACCACTGGTCCACGTGTGGATATCGATGGTGCATAGAAAATGTCCAGCATGGCTTTCTCCCCCCAGATATATACACCCTGAAGACTGCTTCCCTACAGACACTGCTCCTACTAAGATTAGTTAAACCTGTCCGCTTTGATCCAGGTGTATACCATAAACTCTGCTTCCTTGTTTATCTGAATGTGATAACCTGACACCTCTGCTCCACATGCTGAGTATAGCGGCTTAGATGAGAATGGCTCCCATAGGCTCAGAGGTTTAAATGCTTGGGCTCCAGTTGGTGGAACTGTTTAGGAAGGATTAGGAGGTGTGGCCTTGTTGGAGGAGGTGTGTCACGGGGGGTGAGCTTTGAGGTTTTAAAAGCCCATGCCATCTACAGAGTCTTTCTCTTTCTGTGTCCTTGTGGATAAGATGGAAGCTCTCAGCTACTTCTCCAGCACCATGCCTGCCTGCCATGATCCCTGCCTTGATGGTCATAGGCTCTAACCCTATGGAGCTGTAAGTCCATATGCTGTCTTATCCCAGCCATACAAAAATAACAAAGATACTGAGCTTCCAGAGTGTTGGGTTTCTCACTTGACAGTCCAGACCACCTGATCTTATCTTTCTGTTCCTACATCTGTCTGTTGTCTTATTTCTTCATTCACTTGCTGCCCCAGTCAGGCCAAGTCCCTGGAAACAAAGCAAGGACTAGGCATTTGGTACTGAGCCTCACAGTCATATTTACTGTAACACATTCTTGTAAAGAAACAGGAATCTGTTAGTTGAAAATTGGAGGCCTCAATACTCCAGTCAGGACAGAGAGGCAGTGGTGCTCAGCCCATTCAGAGACCCTGTGGGATCTGTTTGCAGAGCAGCATCCTTGCATCCTCCTGTTTTCCAGTGCCTGCGGCCCTTCTGTTTAAGCCTATGTGCAGAACAGGACTTTCCCCTGATTCTTTCCCATCTTTAAACCCAGATGGTCTTAAGATCCGATCTACATGTTATCATCAAAACATCCAACCTTACTGTATCCACACATCCCACAGAGAAAGTCTCTCAGATGGGCATGTAGAGACAATGCATCTTGTGCTTTTGAATCATCAAGACATAGAGAATGGCTTCAGGAAACTCAACCAACAAAGGAGCTGCCTCCTGTGTCAAACGTGCTAGTGGTGCAGCCACTGACTCCCATGCTCCTTTCTTTCCTTGGGAATTTCAAGGAACTCCAGAAGCAAGCTGGTGTTGCAATCCCCTTCTTATCTTGTACGGTGCACACATGCAGCTCTGACACACATTATATTATTAGTTCCCACTTTCTCAATTTTAATTAAAAATAGGAATGAATTATTTTAATCTACCATTTTGAAAGTCAGCATTATTGCACACAATTATCCTCTGAAATGGGGTTGGCACGGAAAATAATGATATTTAAAATATTATCTATACCATTTTAGTTTGCTCGCCTAGCAAATCTTAATTTAGACCTGAAATCTTCTTTTTACACATGATCCTAAGTAAATAGGCATTTATCCAGTGGATCAAGAATCTAAGCGTTGACCTTTCAAATATTATTATTTGAGCTGTCTTCAGTCATTAGAATCCTTAAACTCCCCCAGCATTTATAACTGGACACTAATGTTTTAAAGCCCCAAGTACTAATGCTAGAGTTTAGAAGCTATCAAGTACTGGACAAGTCAAGTGGCCATGTGGCACTGACTTCTGCCTAGAAGTGCCCTGGTTTACTGGAGGGCTGTGCATACCAATAAGTTGCACTTTCGGGGTGTTTTGTTCTGTGGCCACCCTATCTATGAGCTAATTTAATACAGTTGTAGAAAAACAACTTACGCAAAACAAAGAATGATTAATTTTGGCACTCAAGGAAGAGATGTTTTTGACTAACCGATAAATAAATGCGTCCGTGTTTCTCTAGGCATTGAGTCTGATTACAGTGCAGGATTCCACCACTTTACTCACCCTGAACCAATGGAACACAAATTTTGGGGTGGAACTTGGTCATCGGTATTGCCTTCTGTTTTGATTTTATTTGTGTGAGAAGGGGCATGCATATGCCATGGCTCACATCGGAGGTCTAAGGAAAGCTGGCGTGAGCTACTTCTCTCCTTCCACCATGTTGGTCCTAGGGATTGAACTCAGGTCATCAGGCTTGGCTGCAGATGCCTTTCCCTTGAGCCATCTCACTTGCCCTATGGTATTGTTTTAAATAGGTAATCATTCCACAGATAGCTTAAAAGAAAATCTTGAGACCTGCTGGATTATATCTTGCACATGTAAGTTGATCTCGTGTTCAGATTTCTTTGACACTGATTAATTAATTAATTCATTAATCATGTGTGGTGTATGTAAGCATTGGTGTGTGCAAGGCCATATGAAAGTACACACATGTGCAACATCAGGTGTGTATTTCTTTCTTTCCACATTATTTTTTGAGACAGCATCATTTACTGGACCTGGAGCTCATCTGATTGGCAAGGCTGGCTAACCAGCAAGCTCTAGGGATCTATCTGTCCTGGCCTCCCAGCTCTGGGGTTAAATACGCGCTGTACCCGACTCTTTACATGAGTGCTGGGGATCTGAATTCAGATCTTCAGGTCTGTATGGCAAGCACTGTTCTGACTAAGCCATCTCCCATGCCTCAAAGAAATGTTTTAAATAGATAGCAGGATTTGATTAAATTTGAAGTTTGTTAAGTATGTGCAATTGGCTAAATTAACAAATGCATTTAAAATAACTGCCATAAACAATTGATTAAGATCTTACTGGTCAATTCCATCACAAAGATAATTTAATGAAATTGGAAATGCTCCCCTTTAGGTAGGCTTTTAATGTTAATATAGATGCTGGAGTTTTCAATCACTGCTGCCACTGCATTGATTTTAAAAAGATTTAAAAAATTTTAAATCTGCATTATTTTATTTATTTGTTTATTTTTGGTGTGTTTGTTTTTACTGGTTTCTTTAAAAATTTCTTCTTTGTGAGTTTTTCAAAGTTAAAATATAGTTATATGTGGTGATATTTTGTTTGTTTCTGACTAATAAAGCTTGCCTGGAGATCAGAGGGTACAGAGAGCCACTTAATTAACCATAGAGGCCAGGCAGTGATGGTACGTGCCTTTGATCCCAGCACTTGGGAGGACAAAGTAGAAAGATCAGGAATTCAAGGTCACCCTGGGCTACAGGAGAGTGAATCAGTCTAAAAGAGAAACAGAACTGGTCTGTGGAGGCCCACGCCTTTAATCCCAGCACTGGGGAGGTGGAGACACAGTCTTGGAGCATTCTGTGTGAGGATTCAGCCTGAGGATTCCTAGAGACAGGATTGCCCATTCGGTCTGAGGATTGGGTAGAGGTAAGAACTAGTGGCTGGCTGCTGTGCTTCTCTGATCTTTCAGTTTTCATCTTTGATATCTGACTCTGTGCTTTTATTAATAAGACTAATTAGAATTGCGATACACTTATACACTGTTCCCCGCCATGCTCCTCCCTCAAACCCTTTCCGTATCTCCTCTGCATCTCAAATTCATGGCCGTCTTACATGTTACAAGATGTAAGACCTCACACTGGGTAATTAAAATGTCAATAATTTATCTTTCTTGGATAAATATTTTATGCTTAATTGATATAACTGTACATATTCCGGGGAGACAGTGTAATTTTCTCATTTCTTCCTTTTGCTTTTCTTTTCCTTTCTTTTTTTTCCTCTCCTTTTCTGAGACAGAGTCTGTAGCCTTGGCTAGTATAGAACTGGTTATGTAGACCAGGCTGGACCTGAACTCACAGAGATCTGGCTATCTCTGCTTCCCAAGTGCTGGAGTTCACCACCATGCCCGGCACATATAGTATTACTTCATATGCATACTACATGTAACAATTGGATCAAAGTAAATGGCGTATTTATCTCATAGTGTTTGCTTCTTCATTCTGGGAGTATCAGTGTCGTCCCCCACCCCCGTGAGCTATCATGGAGTACAAAATGAATTACTGTCAATCATAGCCACCTTGCTGTACTTCAGGGCTTTAGATATTGTTCTCATTGTCAGCCATGCCTCTTAGCTGCTCTTGCTCTGTTCTTCTCATCCCACTTTTCCCAGATTGACCCTCTTTTGTAATTTTTTATTTTTTTGAGAATTTTATATTGAGTATTATATTTACAACATTTTCACCTAGTCTTCATCCCTTCTACAACTTCTTCCATGTCTCCCAACTTCCTGAAAAATCCACAACCTCTTTTTCTTTTACATATATATAACACATATGTTATATATATACATATATATACATATGTACACATATGTATATGTATAAATAAAACCTATATATATGTATAAATAAAACCCGCTGAGTTCATTTAGTATTGCTCATATGTAAATGTGTTTAGGGCTGACCACTTAGGATTGTTTAACCTATCAGGGGCTTGTCTCTGTAGAAGACTGATACTCTCTCTCTTTCTCTGTAGCCACTAATTGCGTGTTGGTCACTATCTAGGGGTAGGGCCTTATGAGATTCCCCTCCCCTGAACTGGCATGTCAGCTGGTGTTATGATTCAGGCCTTGTTTAGGCGACCATGTTGCTGGGATTCATGGTTCAGTTTCTGTGTCATATAGAACACAGCTTCCTAGGTAGACACCTGGGTCCTCTGTCTGTTGCAATCTTTCTGCTCCTATTCTGCGATGTGGCCTGAGTTGTGGGCTGTATAGCAGATGCATCAATTGGGCTTGGGTACCGCATGGCCAGTTGTTCTCTGCGTTTTGATGAGTCGTGGGCCTTGGTAATGGCCTTCATCTGCTGCAAAAAGAAGCTGCTTTGGCGAGGGTGAGAGCTACATTTACCCGTAAACGTGAGAATGAGGACTTGGAACATGGTTAGAAATGGTACTGGTTTAGGAAAGTGGCCACAGGAAGTTCTTCTCTAGGTTCTCACAAGCCATGGGTTGTTGGGTAGGTTTATGATACCAAGCATGCATTCCATCCTTTGAGCAGGCCTTAGACTAGTTAGACAGCTGTTGTTACCCCCAAGATAAAAGTGCCACCATTGCACCATCTGGGGTATCCTGAAGAGCTGGCCATTGTTGTGGTTCATAGGCTTCACAATGGGTGGGCCTTTGGTGGCTCTTTTCCCTTGACAGCTTGCATGGCTCCTTTAGAGGAGGCTTCCAGCTTAGATCCAACTCAATTCCTCTAAGTTCTGCTTCCGAAATATATTTACTACTCTTCTGTTCTTCCACGAGATCAACTTTTTAAGTCTTCCACATATAAAGGAGAACATGTGGTATTTATCTGTCTTTCCAGGTCTTGCTTATTTTACATAATATAATGCTCTCAGGCTAGTCCTTATTGCCAGATATTGCAGAATTCTGTAATATATATACATATATATTAGAATATATATTATATATTTATATAATATATGATATATATTAGAATGTTATTCTATTGTACATTTATACCACATTTTATTAATACTTCCAGCCATTGACATATATCCAAGTTGAGTCCAAATCTTGACTCTCATGGATGATATAGAAACCAATGCAGGAACATGGATTGGTGACATCATGTGCTGACTTCATTTCTTTACACTATCTGTTTAGCAGTGAGATTGTTGGGCCACATTTGGGCAAAACTTCATTGCTTTTAGAATTTGAGGACTCTGAAAGGATCAAAGCAGCAGATTCAAGGTCTGTTCAAAGATGGTGTGTAAACAGAGATTGCGCTTCTGTTTGCCAGCCACCCAGATGCAAATAATCATACAGAAACGATATTGATTACAACACTGTTTGTCCAATGGCTCAGGCGTATTCCAAACTAGCACTTATATCTTAAATTAAACTATTTCTATTAATCTGTATATTGCCATGAAATTGTGCGTTATTGGTAAGTTTCTGGCATATTTCTCTTTCGGTGGCTACATGGCATCTGCCTGACTCTGCCTTCTTTTCTCCATACATTCAGTTTCGTTTTCCTGCCTAGCTATATTCTACCCTTCCATAGGCCAAAGCAGCCTCTTTATTAACCAATGGTAATAAAGCATATTTGCAGCATACAGAGGGGAATCCCACATCAATCATGCTGTCTTCTCACAGAGAATGGTCCCCATAGGCTCATATATTTGAATGTCCGGTTCCCAGGTAGTGGAACTGTTTGGGGGAGGATTAGGAGGCGTGGCCTTGTTGGAGAAGGTGTGTCTCTGGGCGTGGGCTTTGAGTTTCCCCGAAGCCCTAGTCAGACCCAGTCTCTCTCTCTCTACTTGCAACTTACAGATCAGATGTGAGTTCTCAGCTATTGCTTAAGTGCCAAGCTTGCCTGCTGCTGTGCTCCCTGCCATGAGGATCACGGACTAGCCCTCTGGAGTTGTGAGCAAGCTTCCATTTAAATGCTTTCTTTTATAAGATGCATTGGTCATGGTGTCTCTTCACAGCAATAGAACAGTAATGAAGACAGCCATTAATTCTGTCATGATGAATAACCCCCTAAAGGCTCCACTCTTTAATATTATTGTGTTAGATATTAAGTTTCAATGCATGAATTTTTGCAGACATCAATATTCAGGTCAGAATAATGAATATTCATGGTAATATGAGAATCATTACCCCATGGGATTCTGGGGGCTGAAAAGCTGTGTGGGATTTGGAAGAGCAAAAGAACACAGCAAAGTGACTACTCTAGGTATTTCTAGAAGATTCTGAGGTGATATGGCTCCTTAGGAGAGACCTTCAGTCAGCTGAAGGGCAGATCCTGTTCTCTTTGCCTTCGTATATGCTGAATTCTTCAGAAGGCACCCAGGATGTTCAGTGTTAAGTGCTAACTGTTTAAAATAGTATTTTAACATTGAGAATATTAACCTCGTGAGCATCTCCAGGGTTCTACAAAGCATAGGTTTTATCCCGGGTGTCTATAATGTACCACTTGCTGCTTACCTTGCTCTGAAGAGTGAATGTCCTTATTCTAGCTGATTCTTATATTTGAAGAAACTGGCACATTACACAAAGCTGTCCACAGAGAAGTCAAGGCCAGCTTGATCTGTCTAGAGTAGACACTATTCTGCAGTAACGTCCCCCTCTGAACCATTAGGGTGAAATTGTTAGCTGTATTAAAAATTACAGGACTTCAAAAGGACACAGAATATGCATTTCAAAGATCTCAAAATGTAAGATAATGTGTCACACATTGGAAGGCCTCTGTCTCATTTCAAATATGCTCTTTAAGAGAGAGAAATTAATGTCTTTGAAGGATTTATTTCAGCAAAAGACATTTTTGGAAGATGTTTTACCTGAAGAATAAGTGAATAAGATGATGTTAGCCTTTTCTGTCTGTGACCTGATGTCCATATGAGGAACCACGTGGGCCCAAGGACGGCTCAGTGGGCCTGGCATTTTGAAAATAGCTGTGTGTTGTGCAGTGAGTGTTTTAGGGCAGTGGTTTCTGAAGTCTGGGTTCCTGGCACAGCTGCTGCGGGGTTCCCTGGAAGTTTCCTATCCTACAAGTGAAATTTCTCTTTTGTTTATGCTTTCCTGGTCCTGAACCTCCCTATGAAGCCGAGGACCTTGAACTTCTGATCCTCCTGCCGCAGCCTGCTGTGTGTTGGTATTAGGCGTACCCCACCACAGTGAGTTTGTGTGGTGCCGGGGAATTCACTCAGGGCTTTGTGCATGCCATGCAAGTACGCTACCAACTCAACGCCATCTTAAAATGTGGCAGCCCTGATCCTTACCATTGACCTGCTGACTCGCATCCCGGCATGGTGCTCAGTGGCTTGTGCTAATGCCGTGGCTGACTCTGATGCTCTCCAAATTCGGAGATTTGCAGGGACTGGTGTTTCTACTTTCTCTAGTGTTTCTAGTGTTCAAGTTTCTTTCCTGTTCCTGTATAAAAAAAATCCAACAAAAGCAGCTTAAGAGCTGGGAAGACAGCACAGTGATCAAGAGTGTTGGCTTCTCTTCTGGAGGACCAGAGTTTGGTTCCCAGTACCCATATTGATCAGCTAACAATCACCTGCAACTCCAGCTGCAGGGAATCCAATGCCTCTGACTTCTGTGGGCACCTGCTCTTGTATTCACACCCCCACGTGCTGACACACCTACATACAATTAAAAATAAAAACAAATCTTTCTAAGCAAGCAACTTGTTGGGGAAAAGGCTCATTTCATCTCACAGTTCATGGTACAGTCCTTCATTGCAGGGGATGTCAGAGTTGCAGGAACTGGTGGCAGCTAGCTGCATTGCACCTGCGGTAACGAAACAGACAACAAAGGATGCATGCCTGCTCATCCTCAGTGCATGCTCACCATTATCACAATCTAGGGTCCTGGGCCTAGGGAATGGTTCTGCCCATAGTTAAGATCAGGCTTCCTACATCAGTTAATGAAATCAGGATACCCCTGCAGGGTGCACAAACGCCCATCTCTCACTAGATTCTGGCAAGTCGACAGTGACTGATGTGAGGTAATGTGCCTGGTAACTGGGCTAAGGAGGGCATTGATTTGGAAGTGCCAGATGTTGTGAAAACCCAAGCAGGTTTACTATGTCCATTGAAGAATCCATTTTGGAACGTAACTAAGACACAGAGTGAAGAGAATTGCTTTCTAGTGAAATAGCCTAAGAGGAAGGGAGAGTTGGGTGGTCCATGGTGAGCTCCTGAACAGGTAGCTATAGGCTACTCCTGGAAACAGGAGAAGGTCACAGCTGAACAGAGATCAGGCAGGTGGGAAACAGCTGGACAAAGGTCAGGCAGGTGGGAGACAGCTGGATAGAGGTCAGGCAGGTGGAGGAAGCTTTTAGTTAGATAAGGGGGTAGCAGAATACTGGGACCCTTGGGACTCATGTGGGGCAGCAGAATGCTGGGACCACAGAGACTCATGGGGGAAGACAATGGAATGCTGGGACCCCAGAAACTCATGGAGGGGAAGTGGAATGCTGGAACCCCAGGGATTCATGGGGGCAGCAGAATGCTGGGACCCTAGGGACTCATGGGAGGCAATGGAATGCTGGAACCCCAGGGACTCATGGGGGTCAGTGGAATGCTGAGACCACAGGGACTCAGGGTGTTCCAGCTGGTGTGTTGTCCACTGTTCGTGTGTATGCATGGGGAGAAAGGCATCTCCATGACCCGTGAGTAGGGTGAGTACACATTTTTACATTTTGTGTGAACTCTCTTAGTTGTTGTTGTAGGATGTGTATGGATGTCAGCTGAGGTGTGAGGAGGAGCTGATAGTTCCCGAGAGTTTCCTTTCATAACCAGAGAGTGTTAGGCTTGGCCTTTTCCCTAGCAGTGGCACTACAGGGGTGGAGCCCCTTCTGGGCAGATTCATCTTCCACTCCAGCTCAAGGGGCACTGTGTGTCCTTGGATGCGAGGCCGCTGGGTGCTGAGGACACACCGAGCTAGGAGTTCAGGGACTCCTAGGCCTGTTTCGGGGAGAAATGCAGACAGGATTACCCTCATCCTCTGGGGTGGCAGGGGCTGTTGGTCATTTTGTTAGCAACTTTTTTTCTGACCATTTCTCTGTTTCTAAAGATTGTCACCTGCAAGGACAATAAATAAAAATTCTATACTACTATGAAATATATTATGATTAAAGTCTTTATGTGTATATTTGCCTTGTGTGTCAACTGTTTTTTTTCAAGGATTCAATCTGTAAACACTTTCCTAGACATATGCACTTATTTATGATGATGCATATGTATATAGTGTACAGCTATGTGTCTAACTATGTACAGAGTTATATATACCGTAAGTGTAAAGCTACGGGGTTGACCTGAATAAGTTAGCATACATTTGTTCAGACATACAGATAGTTTCAAAGGAAGATTCATGATCATTTAATACAATGAGTAAGAGGAAATTTTCTTCTGCTCAGACTGTCTAAAGCGAACATGCGTGGCACACAGCTCAGCACTCTGCCATGCTTCCAGATAGAGTGAGTGGCCAGCACTAGCTACTGAGAACCATTTTCTGCAGCCCTTCCTGGCAGACCGTGTCCCCTCAATTTTAGTCTTGTCTCTGAGCTGTGCTTGTTTAGATCTTTGGAAGCAATTTGGATTTACTTAGGACAGACCCAGTGGACTCAAAGGAAACTCTCTGTGTTTAAGGGCTGTCATTCAAAAGGAGCTGAAGTCAGAATTTAGCTCCTCGAAGGAGCAACGGTCAGCATGACAGTTAACTCCAGATTCCACAGCTCTCCATGTATAGTCTGCTCATTTGAGACACCCTCCGGCCTCCAAATACTTGGTGAGAGGTTGTTTTACATATTGGTCCTTGAGTAAAATCAACCCAGTAACCTAGGCAATGGTGAGGCAGGGAGTGGAAGCCGGGGTGGGGTGGATTGTCTGATGACATTTTGTCGGGGTTTCATGATGTTTTCCTGTCCTATGGCTTCCCTTCTTTATATACAAGGTATGTGCCTCATAGTTTTGTGCTAATTTTCAGGCTGAGACCAGGGTGTTATTTGAAAAGGAGAATTTGGAGAAGAGGCAGTTGTCTTTGCAAAGAGAAAAATGGAAGCCATGGACAGGGACCCTGTGGCTCACAGATTAGTAACTGAACCACTAGGTGGCGCCATGATCTAAGGACAGCTTAGTTGTATTTCTGGGCGTCAGAAAGCTTGTTGGGGGCAACTCACACCAGCACAGTGGGGAGAGTCATGGGAGCCCCAAAGCCTTCATTTCATAAGTAAGATGTGGATGGGACATATATGCATATTTATTTAACAATGACATGGCTGATCAGCCAGCATTTGTATTTCACTAAACTCAAGCGTTAGCGCGCCCCCACCCTTAACGGGGGCTTATCAATATATGTATGGGTAAGGGGGATAAGATGATGAACACTTGTCGGTCCATATCTCCGTAATTCTTTTAATCACATAGATCTTTCCTGTAACTTTCTTCCAAGCGTTTAAGAAGTGAAATAGCTTCAAGTCCACTGAATAGTTCTGTAAAAGTCGAGGATGCCACGGAAGTGTCGCACGCAGAATGCAGCAACCAGAACTGGGGAAGGAGTGGGGTCGCAAGGCAAAGAGAGCAAGCCTGGATCTCAGTCAGTTGGAAACCAGAAGAGCTCAGGGGCGAGAGACGTCTAGCTTCAAAACTGAGGGCTTGGTGGTGACATTTAAGTATAAAAAGCAACCGGGACAAGAAGACAAGAGGTTTGTGCACTATTAAGTAAACAGGGATGTTCCCAGTGTGACAGGAGACACCAGGCTGCTCCTGTCTGGGCTGGAGACACTCAGAGATGCCCTTTGTTAGACACTAGAAGCCTTTGTTTGTCAGAGCTTGTCATTTGTGCCCATTTTACCATAAATCAGTGTTGAGGAACTAGAATAAAATACAAGCTGATTTACTTTTACTGATAATTTTGTCGTGCATAGTTTGAACTGGGGGATTGTCAGCTTTCTTGGGTTACTCTACTACCAAATTAATGTTTTCAAACCAACTGGTAAATGGCCATCACAGTGAGGAAGTGAGGGAGTGGAAGGCTCTGTCCGCTTGGGAGCTTGTAGCTACTTGGGCAGACAAGGGATGCTCTCCCCTCTCTTAGTTTTGACTGTAGACCTTCAGGAAAAGGTGATCTTCTAAGACAGGATAGTACTATGAGAGAGAAAATACAATTAGGGCCTGTAACTTCCTTGAGACTGCATCTCCTGGAGCCACTGTGCCTGCTCAGGGCCTTCACATTAATGCTTCTTCAAAGCTCTGGCTTTTGTCTGTACCTTTGGTCATTTCTATCACACGTCTCTAAATGTTGCTTCTCCCAGTTACCCACCCAGACAGCCTACGCTGAGCCCAAGTCCCCTTGGGCCACACTCACAGGCTCCTGTGCTGTCATTTTGTCTTTATAGCACTTGCTACACAGTTTGCTTGTCAGTGTCCCCGGTCAGACTGTATGTTATATGACCTGGGGTCAACTCTGTCCATTTGGGTATTCCACACCTGGAATACATCACGTTGATGACATCTGTGCTATGGTGGAGGACTCCATGTCTTACTGAAGGTAAGAAATTGGCACAGGCAGGACACTGGGGACCAAGGGCAGGTGGGGTTCAATTGGTCACAGCCCTGCATGGCCAGCAGAGGAGTGGGTGGGGGCAGCGGCAGACAAGGAGGCCCGAGGTGATTCATGGAGGAAACAGTGACATAGCAGGCCAGCTCTTCCCAGTGGCAGTACAGCTGTCCCCAGCACCCTCTCTCTGGTCTCGCTCCCCTTCCTCTCCTGTTCTAATTATCCCCAGCTGGAGCCATGTAACCCTAGCACCCTGCCCTCTCTGCAGCACCTGTGAGAATGCAGCCACCTCCAGGTGCTCCAGCCCAGAGCATTTCTTTTTCTTTTGCTGTCCTGGGATTTGTTTCTCTGAGGGATGTGAGGATGGCATAGGGCAGGTTATTTCCTAGAGAGAGAGGAATCTATCCTCATGTGGCTCTCCCCTGACCCCCGGAGTCAGCCACACCAGAAATCAGCCTGAATTCCAGCTGATAGAGCACCGTTACTTTATCTATGATCCTAAAACCCAAGGATATGTGTCTCTGTCTATCTGGATTCCTGGTGGAGACCCAGGGTACTTCTGAGGGCCCAGTTCATATTTGAGATCAGTTTGTAGAGACTCAGATGCTGGATATGTAACACCTTTTAAGTGTATATTAGCCACAGAAGAGTGGGTTTCACTGTGACATTTCCAAACAAGCATCTAACATCCTTGAATCATGTTCACTCGGTCACCCTTTCCATCCTTTCCCTCTTCCTTCCCCGGAAGACATCAGAAATTAGTTAATTTGCCTATTTTCTTTGAACATATTAACCAACTCGTGTTCCTATTTGTTGAGCCTCCCTTCAGATTGCCACCCATCCTCAGGCTCTGGTGTTGCTAAGACGGCCTGTGTTGAGCACAGCCTGTTGGTGGAGTTAACGTGGACTTTCTGGCTGAGGAAAGGACACGAAAGCTGTTAGGGACTCAGTGTTTCCCTCATAGCTCATTTTCTGAGCCCCACCCCCAGTATGATGGAGGTAGGGTCTTTGAAGGTAAATGGGTCCCCACAAGTCCGCCGAGGGTGGGTCCCCATAAGAAGGAGAAGAGACCAGGGCTGCTTCTCTCTCCATGTGAGGAGGTGGCAGCTGTCTGAAAGCTGGGAGTGTTCTCATCACCCTGAGCTTGGACTTGTCTTCTTTGGAACCACGGAGATCAGATTTTCTGCCAATGAGTCATTTGTTTTGTTTTGGAAGCCGAGTGCTGATTCCTGTGCTATTACACAACCCAACGCCCGATTCTACACTGCTCTAAAAATCTCACCTCCTGGCCAAATAGCAGGTGAAATGTCCCTTCCTTTGCTGCCTAACATTTTTGCATCTCTCGCTCTCCATCTGTGAAGCAGGACCTGAGGCAGCATCTACGTAAGTGCACAGAACAATGAAAACAGCCCTTGGGCACTACAAACTCACGTATGCTGTACAGTTAGCTGTCATGATACATGGTAGCTGCTGCTGCACACAGAACACAGGTTCCTACAGATGCTCCTGCTCCTTACTCCCCACCCTCCGTGTTTCTATCCAGACCCTCCGTGGTTCCTGCAGTCCCTGTACACAAGCCTGTCTGCCTTCACCATGGGAAGAGACCCGTGCTCAACATAAAACACACAAGCTCATTGCCTTGTGGATGGGGCAGCCTGAACGACCCAGCTCCTGAGGTGAGCTCCCGCCCCTCCCACGTTCTCCATGCCTCTCTTTACTTAGTGTCCCTCCACAAGCACACAGCTACCATGCCTTACTTCTCCCAAGATGGTTTAAACAGTGGTAGGATGTGTGTGAGCCGCGGCTAGGTTCACACACCTTGGCATACCACCATCCTGTGTGCAGGAAAGTTTGAAAGTTGTCTGTCTGCTGAAATACCTAAAAATCCAGGAGCCCCTTCCACAGCCCTTGGCTTCTTCTGTATGGGAGGTGTTTCAGGGATTTTCTTCCTGTTCCCCTTGGCTCAGTTTCCACAAAAGTCTGTTTTTTAAAGTGTGTGTGTGTGTGTGTGTGTGTGTGTGTGCTTGCGTGCGTGTGTGTACACGCTGAGGTCAGAGGAAAACTTGAATATCAGTCTTTAGACTGGACGCCGTTGTTGTTTGTGGAGATAGCATCACCTACTACCCTGGATCTTATCCAGTAAGGGGCTGGCTTCCTATGGTACCCCAGGAACCCGCCCATCTCTGCCTTTCTGGGGCAGGAATTACAAGCAGAAACAAGCATTCCCAGTTTTTAAATGTGAGTTCTGGGGATTTCACCCAGGTCCTCATGCTTACAAGGCAAGCTTTCCTCCAGCCAAGCCATTCACGCCCCTCCCAGCCCTAGCTCACCTTCCTAACCACCCTGCATTCCGCATCCTGCATCCTCTGCCAGGGAAGTTCTCCTTTCCTCTGCCTGCTGATCTGTCTCTATCCTCACATCCCATAGGATCCCATTTCTCAGCCTCCGCTGTTGCCAGCCCTTTCCTCAGAAGCCCTGCTTCTGTCCTCATGTCTGTTTCTGTCTTCATGGGACATCTGTCATCCTGAGCCTGACTTATTTTGTTTGACACAGTGGTCTCTAGTTGCATCCGTCCATTTTTCAGCAAGTGATGTGATTTCATACTTCATAGTCGAATCCAAGTCTCCTGTGCACACACAGCACGCTGCTTTATCTGAGAGAATTCTACTTACCAGTTGCTAGAAACTTCTCTTTGAGACAGGAAGCATGTCACTTTGGAAAGATCTTCATTTTCTGAAAGATACTCCAAGTGGTCCTTCTTAATTGTGTTTTGGGCTTAAATGTTCTGTGGAGAATTGTTAATTCCAGAGGTTCTGGGGTGATGTGGGATTCCCCTCTGTATGTTATGAATATCATTGGTTAATAAAGGAACTGCTTTGGGCCTATAGCAGAGCTATAGGGGAACAGGGCTAGGCGGGGAAAACTAAGTTGAATGCTGGGAGAAAGGAGGTAGAGTCAGGGAGAAGCCATGGAGCCACTGCTGGAGACAGATGTGCTAAAACTTTAGCCAGTAAGTCACAGGCATGTGGCAATAAGCAGATTAGTAGAAATGGACTAAATTAATATGTAAGAGTTATCCAATAAGAAGCTAGAGCTAATGGGCCAAGCNGGGAGAAAGGAGGTAGAGTCAGGGAGAAGCCATGGAGCCACTGCTGGAGACAGATGTGCTAAAACTTTAGCCAGTAAGTCACAGGCATGTGGCAATAAGCAGATTAGTAGAAATGGACTAAATTAATATGTAAGAGTTATCCAATAAGAAGCTAGAGCTAATGGGCCAAGCAGTGATTTAAATAATACAGTTTCTATGTGATTATTTTGAGGCCAAGTGGCTGGGAACCAACAAACAGCCCCCTCCCACAACACTGGACCCCCATCCCCTGCCCAGGCAGAACTATGCCAACTTCTGTCACCACTTCCTCTTTTCCTCACTTTAAAATGTGTGGCTAAATTACTAAGTCAACTACATGATCAGTTTCTAAGTATGTTTTCAGAATGAGTGGCGTGGTAAGATCCCTTTGGGAAAGTTCTGTCACCCCCCGCCCCACATTGTTGCAAACAGAGCTGTGCCACGAGCTTGTTCTGGTGCAGAGTGCCCTCCTGTGACAGCGGGTACAGCTTGGGTTTGTCTGGGCTTACGGGGCGATGGTGCAGAATGCCCTCCTGTGACAGCGGGTACAACTTGGGTTTGTCTGTGCTTTCCAGGGAGATGCTCTTGGGAAGGCTTTTCTGAATTCCCCAGGTTCCCATTCAGGGCTTTTTGACAGCCACTTTGGGGCTTATAATTGAGGTATACAATCTGTAACAAAGTCAAGCTTGTATAGTGTTCCTTGCTTTTATTTTGTTATTTTGTTTGTAATGATGCTAGGGATTAAATCCAGGGCCTTGCACATACCCTGCACTCACCCCTGAGCTACCATTCCCAACCCTTGCATTTTTTTTTCTGACAAGGACTTACTGTGATGTCTGGGCTGTTCTGAAACTCCTGCTTCAGCCTCTCAAATGCTAGGGTTATGTGTTTACGTCATCATGCTTGGTCGTATGATTTATATTCGACTTCTAGTTATCAAGAATCATAAGAGCACATGCTGATAAATCAGTCCAGAATTTTTTATATGGGAATCTGAAATCTCTACCAGGAATTATAAGACATTGTGTTAGAAATTAGCTCTAATTTTTATTTTTAGTGTAAAAACAGGTTCTCAAAGTGTTGCGTTTTTCTAGACAACCCTCGCCAAGGAAGAGCTAGACAAGTAAAAAGAAAAAAAACTATCTTGTGAAAATTTTAAAACTGAGAACAGGTATGAGGTTAAGTATAGGGAAGAATGAAGAGCCCAGGGCTTGATGGGAAACTCCAGTCCCAGGATCCCACAGTCCTCATGTTGTGTGTAGCACTGTCCCCTCTCTTAGGCTAAAGTTGAAGATATTGTCTGGGCAGCACTGCTAAAATCCCGCTGAAGCTCCTTTTGTGAGTTTTATCATGGGAGAACATTAAATCTGTTCATGTCC
The DNA here is from genome assembly GCA_001685095.1 of Ellobius talpinus. Taxonomy (NCBI): domain Eukaryota; kingdom Metazoa; phylum Chordata; class Mammalia; order Rodentia; family Cricetidae; genus Ellobius; species Ellobius talpinus. The sequence continues at coordinate 16,551 of LOJH01012087.1, forward strand.
AGTCCCTGGGATGATGCGGCGAGGAAGTCCTGAACTGATTCAGCTTGTGAAGAAATCTCCATTGCAGAGGGAGGGAGGGAGGGAGGGAGGGAGGGAGGCCTTTGGGACTAGGGTATAAGAAGCGGATGGTACAAAGCGATGGCCCAGGAGTTCATCACAGTTTAGAGGACAACAGGCCAATCGCTGTTATCTCAAAGAATTTGAGGCTCTCTACAACATTGGTGCAATGACTTAGGACGAGGTGGCAAAGCAAGTAGAGTGTTTATCTGAAATTCTTGGTCTTCACTCCAGGAAGAGAAAAGCGTTTTTCTCAGAGGGAGAAGGTGGTATCTTTACTTTCTGTCTGGACACGGCAGGTGTTCAGCACTCTGTGATGGAATGAGTGATGTTATGGCTGTGGCCTGCAAAAGCTCATGGGGTTTTGTTTGCATCGATTGATTGATTAATTGTGTGTGTGTATGTGTGCATGGGCAATTGTGTGCTATAATACACAAGTGGATGCATACAGTGGAGTTAAAGATGATTGGATTATTGAGTGGTGGTGTACACAGCAGGAGGTAGTGCCTACTTGGAGGGAGCAGGTGCCAGGACATGCCTTGAAGGCTATGTGCTGCCCTGGGCTAGCTCCTACTTAGGTGCTGCCAGGTGAGCAATTTCGCCGCATTACCATCTTCTTCCCAGTGCTTCTCCACACCAGAGGACTGAAAGCAACGAGGCAAGCTCACTGCAGAGTGAGCCCTCAGAAGCTGGGGCCCACAGGCCTTCGCTCCTTCAAGTGATTGTCTCATTTTGCACAGTAACGCGAAGATGCGTAACAGCAGTGAGGAGAAGTAGCTTCCACAGTTTTAGCTCCAGTCTGAATTTCTCTTTTGAATCAGTCTCTGGATTCCTTGACGCCTTTACTTAGCTAATCCAAAGGTACTTCACAGTGTGTCCCATCCAGACCTCCTGATTTTGAAGCAGCACCTGGCACTTTCTAATGGTCTCTACTTCCTGGTATGACCCTGCTATCTTCTAATTATGTAGCCTGGCAATGCAAGAGCCATTCTTAGGATGTCCTCTTACCTGCCTTATCCAAAACATCCCCATGTTTTACTATTTTTAATCAACCCATTCCTCCTCATCTTTGCTGGCCTGAACTCCCCACAGCCCCCCCCAGGCTCTGCCATCACTCTTGTGGGTCTGTCTGTGTGTTGTCGCATGTGTGGGCAGGTGTGTTCACCCATGTGTATGCCCATGGAGGTCAGAGGTTAACATTGGGTCTCCTGTCTGTTTCCCTCTACCTTATCTTTTGAGACTCTGAACCGGGAGCATGCTATTTCAGTTATAGCTAGTGAGTGAGCCCTTGGCATCCTCCTACCTCCATCCCTTCCAGCCCCAGGGTTACTGATGTGTGTGCGATGCCTGGCTTTTATGGAGGTGCTGGGGATCCAAACTCAGACCCGACTCTTGCATAGTGAGCATATTAATTGTTGAGACTTGTCAGCCCTGGCAATCACTTTTGAGCTGGCCTTCCCACAAATGTTCCGCTCCTGCAGAACACTTCCTATGCAGCAGGAAGGGATTGCTCTTCTGAGTCCAGTATGATCATGACTTAACACATGTGTGAGGAATCAGGGATGGCTGGGATAGCATCACCGTGGAGTGACAAGTGTTTGAACTTGCCCCAAGGTCACTGCGGACATAGGCCGTGTCATGAGCAAAACCCAGGAGAGAAGGGAGAGCAACAGAGTAAGCTTGGTTTTCTAAAAAACAGAGAACCTTCTGGAATTCTGTGAGGAACCTCCAGTTCAGGAGGGACTGGAAAAGCTAGCGTGGATACATCACATCACACTGTGTTTTTTAGCCATGGGATTATGTGCTGTTTAGGTTTTCAGTTCAGATTCATTTTCTCCTTGCTTTGTTCCGATGTAGGCAGTGTGCTCAGAGCCATCAGTTAGGGAAGCAGGCTGAAAAATCCCACTTCTGTCCCAGTGGCCTCGTCTGTGATCTGTCAGGCCGTCACTTCAGGTCTGTCAGTCTCCCACTTCAGGGTATGGATCCCGCACAGCGCAGCACACCCTGAGCTGTTCTGTTGTGCAGAGCCCTAGTTCTGGTGAGAGACACGAGGAGTAGACCTGGAAGGTAGCAGATTTCCCCCAACCAATGAAATAAAGACAATTATTGTCTGTATTTTTTGTGTTGCATATATTTTTCAGTTCCACTCATTTCTAATTCTATGTACTTTTTTTAACTTTACATACAAAGTATCTTCCATTTTTTAATGCAGGTTTCCTTGATGTTCTCAGTGGTATCAGTTATCTTGACTTACTTTGCAATTTTCTACATTGAATATTTGCATTTAATTACAATTCTCACTCCCAGATAATATAGCAGTATATATGTCATTTCCTTTGTTAATTTCTTTTATGCCCAAACCTTCTCAAGATGGGATGACTCAACTAATCAAGAATAGCCTCTTGAACTCTTCTATTTTTAGAGTTTTCATTTCAATCATATATCATGATGAATTTCATTATGGCATCTTCATACATGTAAATAGTGGGTTTCTCTCATATCCACCTGTTGCCTATTCTGGCCCCCACACCTGCTATTTCCCTTCCTCTTTCCAATGAGACTTCATTCTACTTTACTGCTTACATGTGTGTATGTGTGTGTGTGTGTGTGTGTGTTCACATGTAACCCAATGGATTTCTTTAGAGTTGGTTATACAAGCATGGATGACAGCTTATTTACAGGAACATGGGCACCTACCAATGGCTACACCACTGAGGAAACTTTCTCTCCCTCCCTGACAAACTATTGTCTGGCTGTAAATCCTCAGGGAGGGGTCGGGCCCCATAAGCCCTCCCCTTTTCATCGCAAGATGTTGACAGGCCCAATCTTGTACATATAATCATAGTTTTGTGAGTTTGAGAGGGCAGCAGTCAGGTTGTGACCAGAAGCCAGTGTTCCACACCTCCCTCACCTTCTTCTTGAAGTTATATTTTTTTCCTCATTCTTCCACTGTGTTCTCTGAGTCGTGGCAGGGGCCCATAGAGATATTCTACCTATGGCTGGGCATTCTCTAGCCATACATTCCCAATATTTTGACCCCATAGGAGCCTCTGGAGTCATGACTGACCACTGCAAAAATAATTTCTCTGACCACAACTGGTAGCAACCCTATTCTATGGACTTTAGCATCGTGATTTGGAATGCAGTTTGATGGTTACATCGTATGCCTCTAGCAAAACAGCTGCGGTGGCTTCCCCAGTGTGGCCTCTGTCCTCCTAGCCACAGGCTTTAGACTGCATTTACAGGACCAGGTGTGGTTTTTTCCCCTGTAGAATGAGCATCAAATCCAAGCAGAAAGTGGTTGGTGGCACCTGTGATAGCTGTGTCACTGTTGCCCCAGTGGGCTCATCTTGCCTGCTTGGTTGGTTGTGTTGCATATGGGTCTGGAGATGAATCAGATGTTTGATGACAGTTCTCTCCAGCAGCCTGCATAGTACGTTCTGGAAACTCTGTGGGTTATCCAGAAGGCAATAAGTCTTACTACATTTTTCTACTGGAAAACCAACGGTAGTGGGAATTTTTTGGATTGTTTTTGGAGCCTCAGCAGCTTCCCTAACCAACAACCAATGAGGAGACAGTCTACTCCTGCCACTGTGGTTTTCATTAAATCATCTATGACTTCTGGGAGCAGCTTTCCCTACCCATACATGGAATTTCCATTAAAATCCTTTCGTGTTTATATATTGATTAGCTTATTAAGCATCAGATTTCTTTACAGCTTTCCTTAAATTGTTACCTTGGGTTGACTCCCCCCTTCTTTCCCATCTCCTTGCCTTCCTTCCTACTTAAACCAGTCCTTCCCAGCGTCCTCCCTCCCAGTTTCCTATGTCATTGCTCTATCTCCCGTCACTTAGTGACTCTCCCCTCTCCACTTTCCTGAGCTTTACAACACACTCATTTAGCATAAATGTCCATATTTACAAGTTAGAACTTAGTATCCACATATGAGGGAAACATACAGTGTTTGTCTTTTAGAGCCTGGCTTGCCTCACTTAATATACTATTTTCTGATTCCACCCGTTTCCTTGCAAACTTTACTTTTCTTTTTGGCTGAGTACAGTTGTACCGGGCATGCGTCCCACACTTTGTTTATCCACTCATCGGCGGCCGGGCCTTGAGGCTGGTCCTACTTCCTTGCTACAGCGAATAGAGCAGCGACAAACGTGAATGTGGGCGCAGGTTAATTTTTGTCAACTTGACACAAACTGGAGTCACCAGTCGAGGCATTGCTTCCACCAGACTGGCCTGTGAAGATGTCTGCTGGGGCATCTTCTTGATGGATGATTGATGTGTGAGGGCCCATCCCCTTGTGAGTGGTGCCAGCCAGGAGGTCCTGGGTCATATAAGAATGCAGACTGACCATGCCATGGGGAGCAAGCCGGCCAGCAGCACTCTCTAGGGTTTCAGCTCCAGCTCCTGCCTCCATATCTCTGTCTTGGCTTCCCTTGTTGATGAAAATTGTAATCTATAAATAAACCCTTTTTCTCTCCACACTGTTTTTGGTTTGTGTTGTCATAGCAACAGAGCGGCCAACCAGGACAATGTGGCAGGATCTCTGCTGGGATGCAGAGTTCTTCAGGGACATGCCCAGTAGTCTCTTAGCCAGGTCATGTACGGGTTCCATTACCTGCGGCCTGATCTCCACAGTGGCTGCGTCAGCTTGCACCCCTACCAGCAGTGTGGAAGGGCTCGTTGCCCATCTATGCCACCATTTGTTGTTTTACAAAAACAAAAGACAACAAATGGTGGCATAGATGGGCAGCGTAGGTTTCTCTGATGAGTAAGGATGCCACACCTTTAAAATATCATCCGTGTTTCTTCTTTTCAAAATTCCATTTGGCTCCTCAGTCTGTCTTTGTTTTTTATTTTCTTTAATGCGATGTTAGTTCCCTTGCTGTTTAGTTTACTGCATTCTGGATAATATCCCTCTGCTAGATGTCTAGCTGGCAAAGGTTTTCCCATTTTGCGGGCTGCCTCTTTACTTGCTTAACTGTTTCCCGCACAGTTCAGAAGCGCCGTAATTCCATGATGTCCTTTGTGCATTGTTGGCCTCATTTCCTGAGTGGCTCCAGTTCATGCAGAAAGTCCTGCCTGCGTCAGCACCTCATGGTGTCTGTGTGTCTGCACCTCATGGTGTCTGTGTGTCTGCACCTCATGGTGTCTGTGTGTCTGCACCTCATGGTGTCTGTGTGTCTGCACTTCATGGTGTCTGTGTGTCTGCACCTCATGGTGTTTATGTGTCTGCACCTCATGGTGTCTGTGTGTCTGTACTTCATGGTATCTATCTTCCTTGTCTTCCAGCACTTCTCAGGTAGCCATTAAGGCATCGAATCCATTTGAAGCTGACTTTTTTATTTTTAAATGAAAGGTGAGAGATAAAATCTAGTTTCAGTCTTCTACAGGCAGCTACCCAGTTTTCCCAGCATCATTTATTGAAGATGCTATATTTCTCCAATGTATATTTTTGGCTTTGTTCTAAAGATCAGGTGGATATAACTGTGGATTTACTTCTGGTTGCTCTGTTTCACCATTGTACTTTCCTGGTTTTGTGCCATTACCAATCTATTCATGTCACCATGGCTCCATATAATTTGAGTATTGTGATCCTTCCAGCATAGCTCTTTTTTCTAAGTATTACATTAGCTATTTGGATATTTTTGTTCTGTTATATGAATTCAGGGTATTTTCTTCTGCTTCTGTCTTTGGGGTTTTGGTGGGGATCGCGTTGAATCTGCAGGTTGATTTTGGTGATGTAGTCATTCCCACAATATTGGTTCTCCCAAAGCATAAGCACAGGAAGTTTTCTATCTTCTATTATCCTGTTTAGTTTCCTTCTTCAGTGTCTTAAAGTTTCCACTGTAGAGGTCTTTCACCTTCTTGGTTGAGTTTATTACTTGGTCCCCCATTTAAAAATTTCTTTTAGAATTTTATACAATGTATTTGGTCACTTTTACCTCCAACTCCTCCCAGACCTCCTCTTATTTCCCTGCCCCTTCCCAATTTCATGTCACCTCTCTTGTTTTTAATAGGCCATTGACTACAATTTGTATTTTCGCTATATTCCTGGGCATGGAACCAATCATAGTTGGTCTGTTCCTCCCCATGTAAGCCATACACAGCCTATAACTCCTCAGTAATGGATGGGAGCTCATGAACCCCTTCACACTCCATGCTAGGATATTGACTGCCTTGATCTATGGTAACTGCAACTGCTGGGAGTTCATGAGTGTAGTGACTGTCACAGCCAGGAGACCTGCTTTGCTCTGGTCTTCTCTGATCTCTGCCTCTTGCAATCTTTGTGCTCCCTCTTTCTTGATGGTCTCTGAGACTCAGTGTGGTAGGGTGATGTCCCACTTGTGGGTAAACATATCACTGACACTTATTCTCTGCACTTTGGCCATCTGTGAGTTTCTGTGTTAACCACTATTCACTGAACAAAAAGTTTTGGATGTGGTCTGAGAACTGCACTATTTATGAATATCGAGATATGGATTTACAGGACATTTTGATACAATGTCCATTTAAGAGTATAATGATAATAGGCTCACTTGTGGGGCTTCCCAACACTGTTTTTCTTTTCTCCCAGATTTACAATATCAGCATGTGTTTCTTCCTTTGGAGAAATCCAATCAGAAAGTAGATAGACACCTGTAACATTCATGCCATTACTGCGCCCGTGGGCGTATGTGGTCACATTATTGCTGCTCACCAGCTTTATGTCTGGGTAAGATTATTGATGGTTGCTTGCACACACACACACATACACACACACACACACACACACACACACGCCAAACAGCCTGCATAGCAACTTCCAGCATTGTGATAACTAGTCAGACTGGAGTAAACTTCCTGTTGATACTGGAAGTTTTTCGTGATTTTGTATCCTGCTACTTTTTAATATGCTAATTGAGTCCAAGTTTTCTGGTGGAAACTGGGGTCTTCTAAGTATGGAATCATGCTGTATACTTGGGTTTCTTGTTTTCCTGTTTGTATCCCTTAAATTTATTTCTTTTGTTGTTCTAGCCAAGATTTCAAGCACTCTTCTGGGTTAGTACTCCAGAGAATGTCGGCCTCCTCATCTTGTGCCTGGTTTTAGGGGAAACACTCTCAGATTTTGTCATGTAGTATTATGTTGGCTATGGCTATAGGCTTGCTGTATATAGCCTGTTTTATGGTGAAATGTATTCTTTTCATCTTAGTTTCTCTTACCACAAAAGGATGTTGAACTTCAAAGCAATTGTGACTTAGCACAAACAGTGTTTTTGGTAATAATTTCAGGTAGAATATTGAAATAATCAGCCTAAAATGTGAGTTTGTTTTAGTTAGCCTGTTAAGGAATGAGGCTGTGCCCTTGGCTGCCTATACAGTCCTAGCTTTTGTCCCCATCATTTCCTGAAGAACTTCTTAAGTACAGCCTAAACCTGGTGGCTCCTTCACTAGAGCCAACTATTATTTTAGAACCCTGGTAGTGTAGCAGTAAGATGTGGGGAAGGGTAAGTTTTTATGATTTAAAAGCTAAGCATCAGTCTTTCAGGGCCTTGCCTTTGCTCTGTGATCTTCATAAGTCTCTTCAACTCCTTTTCTCCTTTTATGTGAGACAGAAAATCTAGAGAGAGCCAGAGTTAGGAAGCTGCCCTTCTCCCAGGTTAGGTAAGTCTGGATTAAGAAACAGGATTAAGACCTTACTAAATACTTTCTGCTTTCTAAAAGCTTATTTTCTGTTATTAGTCTTGAATTGAGAGAACTGATTCAGAAGCTGGGTGATGTAAGCTGATCCTAACAAATTCAGTGGCAACACTAAAATTGCACCAAGCTCCATGATTTTCTTCTTGATTGATTCTTCATCAGCAATACACTGGGGCAGCTATCAGAAAAAAAATGATTGAAAAAAGATAAATGTGGTTCTTTAAAACACTATAAACACAGTAAAATATGGGTAGGAGAATAAAACATTTTTGATTGGGTTGTGACAGGGGTACTTTGGACATAGGATTGTGGTTGACATCAGGAAGGATCCGTTCATTTAAATTCGTAGCATTGATTTTGATCTCTATGTCTCTCCATGCAAAATGTTGCTGGAACTTCTGCTTGGCACTTAGTGAATTCACACATACATGCGTGTTCACACACACAGACATGCACAGGCACATACATGTACACACATACATGTGAATATTTATGAGATCAGTAATCTGCTAAGACCAGTGAAAGATGAATCAATATAGTGTTCCAGCCTCATAAAATCTTAGTAAATGAACAAATTGAAGTAAAATATTGTGATATATCAGTATGTGGGGGAAAAAAAGCAAAATAGTTCACTTTCCTGTCAATGGTAACTTTTAGCTGGTCATATAGGGTGAGTAGATGTAGAAAATAAAGAAAGAACTGGGAAAAGTATACATACTTTCCATATGTCCTCCAGATCCGTTCATACATTTTCAGCTGATGGTAGCAGTGAGTTGGCCAGAGGAGAACAGAATAGAGTTGGACATAGGAGACTAGGGTAGACTAGGGTGGTAGGGTAGGGTAGAGTAGAGAAATAGAATACAGTGGGGTAGAATAGAGAAGAGTAGGGCAGCATAGAGGAAGGTAGAGTAGGTTAGAGGGTCAGGGTAACATAGGGTTAGTAGAGTAGGATATGATTGGATAGATTAGGGTGGAGTAGGGTAAAGTAGGCAGAATAGGAAAGGGTAGGGCAGGGTAGGGTGGGGCAGGACAGAGAAGGGCAGGGTAGGGTAGAATAGAGTTGGATAAAGTTGGGTAGGTTAGAGTCTGGTAGGGTAGGGTCATATGGTAGTTTGAATGTAATTGCCCCAATAAATTCATAGAGAATAACACTATTACGAGGTGTGGCTTTGGTGGAGGAAGTGTGCCACTGTAGAGAAGGGCTTTGAGGTCTCATATATGCTTAAGCCACGCCCAGTGTCTCAGATCACTTCCTGTTGCCTGCTTGATCAAAATGTAGCTCCTTCTCCACTCTCAGCTCCTTCTACACCACTGTGTCTGCCTGCATGCTGCCATGTCCCGCCATGATGATAATCGACTAATCTCTGAAAGTGTAAGTCACCCAATTAAATGTTTCCCTTTAAAGAGTTGCTGTGGTAACAATGTGTCTTCACAGCAATAGAAACCCTAACTAAGACAGGTAGGGTAGGGTAGAGTAGGGTAGGGTAGAGTAGGGTAGGATAGAGTAGAGTAGGGTAGGGTAGGGTAGAGTAGGGTAGGATAGGGTAGAGTAGGGTAGGGTAAGGTAGAGTAGGGTAGGGTAGGGTAGAGTAGGGTAGGGTA
>LOJH01012088.1:22023-36533 GCA_001685095.1 Ellobius talpinus
GCCCGTGCTAGTTTAAACAGAACTACCCTAAAAGTAAACCTATACATGAGGACAAGTAATATACATATACATATATATACATATACATATACATATACGTATACGTATACGTATACATATACATATACATACATACACACAGACACAGACACACACACACACACACACGAACATACCCATCCACACATCAAGACTTCAAGGGGCTGGAAGATCTTTCAGTTGGTAAAAAGCCTGCTGTGCAAACGTGAGGACCTCAGTTTAGATCCCCAGCAGCCATGTAAACTATCAGGCTGAATGATGTGTCCATATCCTTGCCTTTGGGGGTGGAGACAAGTGGATCCATGGAACTCATTGGCTAGTCAGCCTAACCAATCAGTAATCCCCAACTCCAGTGGGAGACCCTGTCTCTTAATGTAGAGAACAATTTAGAAAGACATCCTGTGCCAACCTTTACTCTACATGTACATATCCACAGGAACATGTACATATATGTGCCCCCCAAGACACTTAATTTGAATAGCATTTCAAATGCCAGTTTCAAGTCACCGCTTTTCCTGTTTTCCTTTGTTGCATAGATACCAAAGTGTAAACAATTCCTGTGAACAGTTATTGCCTGCAACATTTTAATTCATCTTTGTGGTTCTTAACACCCAACACCATGTTTGAAACTTAGTACTAGCTTAGTTTAAAAATAAATCAAAACAATATACACACTTGTTAAAATAAAATGTTTTGAAGGGTTTATAATAGTCAATAGTTTCTTTCTTGTAGAAACTTCGTAGAGGTTAAAATACTTTTGATTTTTCTAAAGATTTATTTTGATGATTATTTTCGTGTTTCTTAAAAATATTCTTATCTGTCATTTCTTGATTAATCATATTTACCATAATGACTACTATCCAGAATCTCTGAGACATATAAATAATAAATTGTTATTGTAATGAATAATTACCATAACAACTCTTTAATCATGTAAAGAATTTTCACTATAAAGGCAAGTTAGATCATATAACTTTCATTTATCTTATACTAACTACTACCTTATTTTATAATTCCTTTGCATTACTTGCTGTATATAATTTTATTTTTTCTTATACAACTTGTTTTTACCATTTCTAACCTATACATATTTCTTAATTGTCTTCAAGTTCTCCATCATGATAGGTTTTTCCCCCAAAGATTAAAAAAGATTAAAATTGTGTGTGTGGAGGGGCAGATATATGCATACACACCCACTCACATGTGAATGCAGATGCTGGCCATGCCCAGAGGCACCAAGCTGGAGTTACAAGTGGCTGTGTACCAATTAGGTACGGATGCTGGGATGGAAGGAACTAAGGCCATCTGCAAGAGAAGTGTGTGTTCTTAGCCACTGGGCCCTTTCTTTAGCTCTTTTTATTGGTTCCTTAATGACTTTTCCTCACTGACTTCCTGCTCTAGTCTGGACTGGATTTTTTTTCTTAGAATTTACGGCATGGCTAAAACTTCCACTCCTATCCCAGGTTGAGTCCTTTGGTTTTCTCTTTGGAAAGGAAAAAAAGATGTTCTGAGTGTTCAGATATTTGAAGAATCTATCTTTAAACTTTATTTCTTATTTGAGTATAATTCTGGTTAGAAATGGGTTGTCCTTTAGGACTTGAAGGCCCTGTATGTCCCCCTCTGGAATCCAGTATAGCTGGTGAGAAGTGTTGGTATTTGTAAGAAACCTTTAGGATTCTTTTTGTTGGTGGTCTTTTGACTTCTCAATGATGTAGTGTTATGCATTTTTTATAAGTGAGTCTGCTGGGCACAGCTGGCCTTGTTTAATTTGAAGGCCTGTGTTCTTCAGCATGAGAATTTGTGTTACTCTGATGTCCCCACTTTTACTTCCCCCAGTTCTGGCTTTGGGAGCTCCTGTTAACCGGTGCTGAGCCTTCTGGACTGCTCTGTTGTTTCCTACCTCCCGCTTCTACTTTCTGTATGAACACTATAAAAGTTAAAACACTAAGAAAGAGTTACGTTTCACATTGTATATGTGGTCCCAGATGCTCTAGTTTCTTGAAGTCATCCTATGACAGTTTTTTTTTTTTAAAAAAAAAAACCCATCCTGATGTTTTCCATGTATAGTGTGGCAGAAGTGTATACAGAAATGCTTGTTTTCTTCTTCTGAGGCCGCCAATTTTAACTTCCTTAGCTAGATGTCTCATGTGACTAAGTTCCCGCCAGTGTAAGCCTTGAATGCCATTCTTACTCTAAGCCTTTTAGGTCTTCTCTTATTCTCTTCCATTGAGAAAGTCAAGTTAGAACTCTTCTGAAAACTGTGCCCTGACACCAAAATAGTCTTCGTCTGTCCAACCCAGAGATGTTTGATCTTGCTGAGATACAAATAGATATCCCTAGCTTATAAAAAGTTGTGCAACTGACTTTAAAGTGTTATGGGATGTCTTAGTTTGGTGGCTCTAGGGTGTGTGTATTGAGGTAGGGTGTGGCTGTGTAGTACAGGCTGGCCTGAAACTGGCTGGTGTGAATGACAGTTTCTGAGAAGAAGCTACATCTGGCTATGAATGAAAACCCTTGAATCTGTCTGCAGAGGCTGACTGGCTAACTATGGAGAATGGAATGTTGCAAGTCCAGAGGCTAACTGCCTGATCTTAGGATAAGTTCTGGCCCCAGAACAGTCATTCCTTGCCCACCTGTGTCAGAACTAACATGTATAATCTATGGACTGAGCAAGCAACTAGCTTCTACCAGTCGCAAAGCCAAGAACTCCATTACATAGCATCTTAGGCCTGTAGAAAAGCTTTCTCCATCTTGTTGTCTCTGCCTCTCTGATGTACCCTCCAATGTATTTTAGTCTTGCTCCAATGACTTTCTTTGTTATGCAAAACTCTAAGACCTTTGTGAAACCACTTCCTTGTTGGAACATGGACTTTCAGGTAACCTAGATCTGTATTCCAGGACTAGGGTCACTTAAAATGGCTCCAGGAGAAACTCTCTAAGATGAGAGCTGTGGCTTTTGTGTTGTCATTGAGTAGCCCAGGTCGGACTCAAATTCAAGACCCTCTTGGCTTAGCCACCCAGTTGCTAAGGGGTATTTTGTGATGTTTGGCTCAAATCAGGAGATTTAATTACAAGAACAAGACTTAAAACTCTTCAATGTCTTATAATCATAGAGTGCTAATTCAGATTAACAATAAAAATTCTAGATACATGTTATAGTCTAGCAGTAGTTTGAGATTTTCTGTCAGAAGTAGTTTTAGATAGCCTGGTATCCCTCCCTTTCTTGGCCTATGCTTTATAACATGGAGTTAGCTCCCCATTATTTATAATTGTAGAGCTAGTGATGTTTTATTGAATCTCTCTTCCAAAGGTTTCTTTGTTTTGACTGTAATGACTTAACAAGAGTAAAAAGTGAGAGCCCAAGACCAAAGAATTAGGTCTCTCAATGGCCAATATCAGAATAAGTATTAGTTTACTGTAATTAGGTAGCCTTTCATTATATTAAGATTTTGCTAACTAGGTTTTACACTAGGTACCCTTTATGAAATATGTTTATGTGTAGACATATTAAGGCAGACCCTCTAAATAATTAAATTAGCTAGTTACCAGGGGAAAGCTCTAGGCTTTGAGGACACTGGCAAGAGAAGTCATTCTACCGTGTATCTTCATGAGGATCAAATCAAAGAATTCCATCCAGAACAGGAACTCAGTGGCACCTTGGGAGTAGCCTTCGCGTACTCTTGGATGCTCCCAGAGAGTCCGTGCAAACAGAGGATCCCCATCAAATGTCATTTGGTCCTGGAATCACAGCATTCATTTTCTTTTTTGTCTCCTTTGGAGGTCCTGAAGTTTTCCCCCAACTGCCAACTGGAGCCAGGTAATAACGTCTGCTTTCTCTTGAGCTTTCAGAGGAGCTGTCTGTTTTAGTGGGCAATTTTCATGTGTGATGGAGTGAAATGTTGAGAAGGCAGCCTCTCATCAGTGGACAAACAATGCCTAAGAATTTAGCTAATGGCCCCCCTTCAGTGCAGAGAATAGACGGTAACAATTGGACTTGCAGACTAGACCCAGAGCTACTTGTTTGGCTGCTAGGTGTTAATGCAAATTTGTTCTTCAGCTCATTCAGCCCTGGGGCTCCCATCTTTTGATTTAATTAAACGTAATTGGTTACATTGCTCCTCCCAGGCCCCTGAGGTGTTTTTGTTTATTGCTTACTCTTTGCCATAAAGCTTCAGTTCATGGTACAAAATGCTAGATAAATAAGTCTTTTTTTGCCCCTGTGCTGGATTTGCTGGGAGATTATTTTCTTCAAATATGTTGGCTCTGCTATTAAAAAGCAAAGAGCCAGTGAAATAAACTCATTGGGTGGCAAATGTAGCATATCCAGAACCAAGGCATTAAATAGGGTAAATTATACGAGATTAGGAGAAGATAGGAAGTTGTAAACAAACTTAGTAAATATTTGCAAAAGTAGTGTTAAGGGCTATCACCATTGTGAAAGAATAAGTTTTAATAATATCCTCAATGTTGTAGCACATTATTTGATGTTATATTCCCCTTTGTATGCTGTGAGTATGTTTATTATCATTGGTTAATAAAGAATCTGCTTTGGCCTGTGGCAGGGAAGAATAAAGCTAGGTGGGGAAAACTAAACTGAATGCTGTGAGAAAGAAGGTGGAGTCAGAAAGATGCCATGTAGCTGCTGAAAAAGACAGAATCTTACCAGTAAACCAGGAGCCTCGTGGTGATACATAGATTAATAGAAACCATTTCTATTCAAGATGTAAGAGTTAGCTAGAAATATGTATGAGCTAGTTGGCCAAGCAGTGTTGTAATTAATACAGTTTCTATGTGATTATTTCGGGTCTGGGCAGCCAGGAAATGAATGAGCAGCCTTTGTCTACAATTATTATTGAAATGTTACTTTTTAAGATACCAGATTGGAAATACTCTGCAAATTTATTTTTCAATAATGTAGTGAAGTTGTTGGGTACAAGAATGAGAATGATATTGACTTAAGTCAGCACAGTTGCTTATTCCTTTTTAATGAAAGCATACCCTCCTCCCACTTGGGCATTATATATAATAAATTATATACATATATGTATATGATTTCTAATTGAAGTACTCATAAAAATCATTTGAGGACCTGAGTCCAATCCCCAGAAGACACATGAAAAGGCCAGGTGTGGTGCTACCCAGTTGTAATGCTAGTCCTGAGGGGGTGGGTGGAGAGAGCCTGTTTTCTGATGATTGCTGACCAGCTGCTAGTCTAGCCTTTCTTGGCGAAGTCTCACTTCTTGCCAGTGAGAGACCTTGCCTCAAAACACAAGGTAGACAGCTCCTGGGAAATGGCACCTGAAGTTGACCTCTGTCCTCTAGTGTGCACGTGCACATGTGCATGTACACACACCTGTGTGCCCACATACACGCGTGCACGTGCGTGCACACACACACACACACACTTTAAAAATTATCTTTTGATTGAGTGATTCTTCCTCTCCTTTAAGTTTCCATCTCAATTTGAGAAGTAGGATACATTACTTTGTATTAATTATTAAGGAAAAGCTCAGAAACCCAGAAAATTAAATATCATTTGCACTTTGATTCAGTTCTAGGTACCAAAGTATGCACATAACTGGCTCTTTCCTCTTTTTGTCCTTGTCAGAGGGACAGAATAGCCTTCCTGTGTCTTATTTATTACAATATTGTCTCTCTGGTTTTATTTTTTTCCCTCTAGAGTATAAGATGCTGCATCAATGACATTTTCATTAATGCCATAGACTTTCTAAATCATGCTGAATCACAGGCCCCGTTCAGATATTTTCTTATGCGAAAAATGAAAAATCCATGATAAGGACACAGCTATTCCCTGTGCCATAGAAAGCCTCAGTTCCACACTATAGGATTATTTTACAGAAATTTTGGCCAGGCATTCCCCAGGCTCTGTTGCGGAGGCCCTGGGATTGGGCTGTAGGGTTAGGCCTTTCTTCTGGCGGATGCCCCTGTGAAAAGCTAAGAGGGCAGTTCCAGAACTAGAACACTCTGCTCTTGAGAAGCAGGGAGCTGCTCTAGGATGTGAGGTCTATGGTAAGTGTCCGGGAGGAATCTGAGAACCAAATGCTCATCTTAGAAATGAGCTGTTCCAAGGCTTCACTTCACGGACAGCTTCAAGCAGCCCAGGTGTAGGCAGAACGTCCAGCTGCCGTCCTGGGCGGGGGGAGAACCTTGCGTGGAAATGAGATGCTTTGTTTGTCGGTAGGGTTCGGTAGGATTTTAATACCGTGCCTGGTTTACTTGAAGGAGTCAGTTGAAAATAAGCCCTGCCTCACATGCAGGCAAATGAGAACGCTGAGCATATTATAATGCCGCGGCGAACACCGAGGGCTTCTCTTGGAAATGGAAATGTAATATCAGGGCGAAGGGAGGGAAATGTTCCAGTGGTCTTTTAGATAAAACCAGGTACTCTTCTCTTGTACTCGAGTAATTTTCCACCCAGCGCACTGGTAATAATAAGCCCATTGCCCGTCCCCTGACTGCGACCCTCCTGAATCCACGGCTTTGATTGGAAACTCTCAAGCCCTGACAGGTCTCAGGAGCGCTGATTAGGAGGGCACCCCACACACTTCCTCATAAACATTTGGCAGATCAGGAAGAGCTGAAAAGCGATGCCCCTGGCTCTCAGAAGAGGGGACTGGTGGGAGAAGAAATAGAACATTTTCCCTCTTGCAGCTGTCAAAGAGTGATTATGTCAAATGGGTTTTCAAGGAGCCACAAAGTAATTACAGGGTAACTTCTTGACATTATTTTCCAATGTTTGGCTCAGCAGATGATGATGATTAATTGATGTGTATTATTTTATGGCTCTCAGAAACTTTGATACTTTAGCTAGAGGTCAGACTAAGTTTTTATTTAGATGAGCCAAGCAAATTTGCCTCGAATTTTAACCGCGTTTCTCCCTTGTGACTGATGATTTCCGACATGAGTGTTCTCGTGGTAAAAGAGACTGTATCTGGGCAGCCAAGTAGAGCCAAAGGCAAAAAAAATCAGGTGCTTTCCAAAAATATCTCGTTCTAAGATGTTTCTGTTAATTTCCACTACTGTTGTGAGAATTCAATGAGTAAAATCATGAAAAGTGCTAATACTTGGCAAATGATAAATGCCAGCTATATTAGAGCCTAACAGTAGTCATTAAACTTGGGAAGGGTGTTTATTTCCTTTTATGCAGTCTCACTGATGCTGTGGTCCAGTTGGCATGGAGGAATCTCATACCCTGCTTGCTCACTCCAGCATTTGTATTTCACTCAAGCTGGTCAACAGTTGGCTTATATATCTTTTTATTAATTTAGTTTAATTTAAAATGGTTGGAATATTTAAATATAATGCATTTGAAATACATTTCTAATTATGTATTGTTTTCTGGGACATAGCTTATATATGTGTGTCTATATTCATTGATTCTAAGCAAATTATTTAGGTAAGTCAAGAACTAGACTTTCATTACTGGTTAAATAGAAGCTAAGGAAGATTAATTGACATAGTAATAAACACAATGGAACCTTTATTGTTTTACTGAGTTAGTAAATCTTAAATTTGTTTTTCTTTCATATCAAAATGGTCAGTGCATGAAAGTGTTCGGTGATCTTGGGGTTTTCATTGAATTTTATACTAAAAGATGTTTTGTAGACAGAATGTTTCTTTAAGAAAAACTCAAGAGAATTTCTTGAGAAAAACAAGAAGGTATTGTTTCTAACCTAACTAGAACAAAAAAAGATTTTAGGGTTTCTTTTTGTTTTTGTTTATAGAATAATTTTCAATTTTTTTATGAAATAGTTTGCTTATAAAATAATTTCTATTTGTTTCCTCCAGAGGATTCACTTAAAAAAATTTCTAGGATCTGTAGGGCCACAGACAAAAAAATCATTCTGTTATTCATGAGAATGTTCTATGAAGAACTTAGGATGGCATGATGCTAATATTGATTCAGTTTTTAAAATGTGTTCATAACTCCAGCTGCTTTGAGGAGGACTTTTATTTTAAAAGCTTTAAATGTGTCTAATTCAAAATTTTTAGTTTTTCTTAAGTTTAAGGGAGCTCCCGTAGAATGAAATTTCTTACCTAAGAAGGGATGCGTCCTATCCTTCTGCCTAAGGAGGGCATTCATTTGTGTGCTGGTGGGTTTGTGGGCTGTAGCTGTGTGCAGTTTGTAAATGAATGAAGTAGGCGAGCTATTTATCTGTGGTGCGGCTCTGCCTGCCAACCAGATATATCATCAACACAGGATACAAAAGATGTTTAACCGATTCAACTGAATGGTCTGCTGTCTCTATACACGTGTCTTGAAAGAAAAACTATTGCTCTCATGGTAACAGGAGGATGGTCGTCTAGTTTTGTGGTGCTGTGTTCATCATGTGGATGCTGAATGAACAAAGACTAAGTACTCAGCCATGGGTTGCCTGGTGGGAGGGATTGTTTTTTCTCCCTCCCCCTCTTTTTTTTGGTGTTGGTTGAGGTTTCCATTGATGGGATATTTTAGACTTACAAACAATCCCATCTGTTTATAGGAGCACTGCACTCATCTGTTGAATATATATTATGTGTGTTGCAAACAGCAGATGGCTTAGCAATACATTTACCCTTCTGTAGGAACTTGTTGCTTCTAAAGTTAACTAATCTTTGTCTTTCAATAGACACCTTGAATGAGCTTTAATCGCATTCTGAACTAATGCCCTCGTTGGCAATCTGACTGACAAATCTCTCAGTAGCCTACTAAACCTTCTCTGTTGACTTGAGTCACTCCCCTGTTTCTCCAACTCCAGTTTGATGTGTTTCATATTTTCAAGATTTTTGTGTGTGTGTGGGTGGTGTACTCATGTGTGTTATGCATGTGTGTGGGTGTGCTTATCTATGTGTGTGTGGATGCATTCATGTGTGTGTGTATACATGTGTGTGTGGGTGTGCCTATCTTTATGTGTGTAGTGTACTCGTGTGTGTATACATGTATGTGTGGGTGTGCTTATCTATGTGTGTGGGGGTGTATTCATGTGTGTGTATATACATGTATGTGTGGGTGTGCTCATCTATGTGTGTGTTGAAGCCAAAGTCTGGTGATCGGTGTCTCCCTGACACCCACACCTTTTGAGACAGGGTCTCTGGATCTGGGGCTTGCTGTTTGAGGTGTACTGATTGGTCAACAAACCCCTGGTATCTACCTGTCTCCATTCCTACCTGGAGGTGCTGGGGTGCACCCAGCTTTCACAGGTTCTGGGGATTCAAACCAAGTCCTCAAGCTTGCATGGAGTCTTTCCCAGACTTAGGAAACGGTAAATGCCAAAGACTTTGTCAAATCTCAAGGTTGGCTGTATTTGTTTACTTTCCATTTTAGTGATTACGTGGACTACTTATAAAATGAAACTATTTGCTGGGCACAGTGGTACACACCTTTAATCCCAGCACTCACGAAGCAGAGGCAGGTGGATCTCTGTGAGCTTGCGGTCAGTCAGGGTTTCTTAATGAGACCATATCTAAAAACCAAACCAAGCCAATAGGAACAACAACAAAAAATCCAAGCAAAAATAAGAGAGATTATTGTGCTTTGCTATTGTGTACCTGAGTTGGCTTACACCAGTGTTCTTAAGTTTTCCATAGTTCTTATGGGTTCTTTCCATTGATTTATTCTTGTTAAGGCTGGTGCCTTGCTTGTCCCCATTTCTTACTGTAAAGCTATTTAACTACATTGTTTCTATTTAAGATAGGTGTATAAGAGCCTGCCACAGTGATTACAGAATTAAAGCATTAGCGGGAGAGAAAAAAGGGGTTATGAAATGAGACAGCATTGGATTGTGGGGAATTCAGGCGGCCTGTCTACTGATAAAGGAAAGAAAAGTGTTTTTTATTTTTGCTTTTGGTTCTTGAATGGTTTTGGGTTTGTTAGTTACTTTATGGGGATTACCCCATGTAATATACAAATCAGCATCCAGTTTGTCCCTGGAGACTTCTAGTATTATCTGGCACCTGCTGGGATTTTCTCTTGTGATACCAAGGAACAAGGGGCAGCCATATTTCACATTGTTAACCAGTATGGTGAGTCACAGTCCTTATGGGTTAAAGGTGTGGAAGCTGACTGTTGCTTGTCCCCAAGAGTGCCCCATGACTATTGTAGGAATACATACAAGATAGAATTTAAAATATGCATAAGAAGAGAAAGATACTAGAATGCTGTCTCTGAGTCTACTTCCCTGGGTGAGAGAAGCCTATTCTAGGTAACAGGAAGAGAGAACATCTCTGGCTGCCTGAGGGTAATGTGTCCCCACTGGATCAGAATCAGAAAACTTTTCTTGAAATGACTGGTTTCAAGCCCAGGAATGGGAACATTTTCCCCCACAATGCTGGGCCTCTTGCTCTCTGGTAAGTATGATGTCGTGACATGGCTGGCCAGCATTTCAAACACTGTGACAAGGTGTGAGTCCTTTCCGCAGCCCCCACACACCTAGCTTGATGGTCAGTGAACTCTGCCTTTTGATGGTAATGTCATCATTGTTTCTGTGCTTGGTGAAAAAAACCTTTAAATGCATAGTTTAGCTCCTTTTAGTCCTTATTTCTCCCACCAAATTTGTCTCAGTTTTAATTAAAAATTTTAAATCATTTATTCGCATACATTCATGACATAGAGTGTAATTATTTAGTTCATGTATGGACAGTTCTAAAAAATTTAAAGCCAGAAACATAATGCTTAAGTTCTTTATTTGAACTTTCTGGGTTTATTCATGTTTGTCTAAAAATATCCAAAATTCTGCTTTTCCATACACATTTCCAAGGCCTGTAAAAGTTTGGATCCAAAACTGAACTCGATTATTTTAAAAATGTAAAATTTCACATTTAATGAAAGAAAGGTTTCATTTAGTTATTTATATTCAATTTTTAAAAACTCTCAGCCTTCTCCAGCCACTGAATACAAGTGCAATTTAATAAAATTGAACTGCAGAAAAGTCCTTAGCTAATTCAAGACTACCTTAAGTTTTGTCTGATGTAAATAAAATTTGACTCCATCTTTTCAAACCAGAGGAATTCATAGGTATCTACAGACAAACCCCCACCTTGGTGCTCCCAGTCCTCTCCGTTCTCATATGGCCCCTTGCAGGTGTCCTTCCATCAGGTGATGGGGACTGACACTGGTGCTTCCTCTGTGCGGGTTAAGGCTAACCCTCAGCTAAGTTGGTGGCTGGCTTTCTTTGTTTCCAGAGTTCCTTCTTAACACTTGAGTTGTAATTATCTGCTCATGGTGTCGTTAGCAGGCAGAGCAGCAACTCTGCGTGTTTTAGTGTTGCCGCACTGAGATCAAGAAACGACAGTCCTGTGTGTGAATGAAACCCAAGAAGAGATCCAGAAATGCTGTTGGTTCTTGTAGCAAGAGTTGGTAAGATTCAGCTGCTGTGAAAACTCCCCTTCCTCTTTTTATTTGAAGCTGTTTCCAACGAAAATGGCAGATAGCTAAATTGCTAATTCCCTGTTTATATTTGCATATATTAAACTAGGAACCCCAGTGGAAAGAGAACAGTGGAATGTGAGCCATGATCTGAAGCCAAATCAACTAGAAAACATGATAAATAAGTTTACTATCATTTCCAGCTTCAATCATGATACCATGTTGTCCCTGGGGTTCACATGTTTGGAATGTGAGCATCGTTTTATTCTTTTGAACAACTGCACACCATCTAATGAATTTACATACATAAATACTTCTAATTAACATTTGTTTATTATTTTGCATTTCACTGCTATTTACTACCAGATTTCAAGACAATAGTCAATTTTGTAACCTCTGTTTTGTAAAAACCACTAGTATTTTTGGTCCCTAGCAACCATTTAGTATGTAAATTAGGCATTCTCAGGCTTAATGTACTTCATTTTTATAAAACAAATACATCATTAATCTGATTAAGTTCTTGGATGAGAGTGCTGTCCTCAGATCATTGTGGATCATTTATTGTTGGGCATGCATCCAAAAAAAAATAATTCAAGCATGGCCCTGGAGTCTAGGTTTAGGAGAATAGTCAAAACCTCCTAAATGATGTTTTCCAGAGGAGCAGAAAGGCCCTGCTTACTTTCAATCACCCCGAACTTAATGATACCCTTATCCTTAATTGCAACTCAGTCTGATAATGGCACAGCACCTGAACTTAGGCCACGTTGTGTTTTGCTCCTGTAGATGTATAATGGAATACAGGTGGTTCAAGGGAAGCCAGAAGAGACTCCCTCCAGCTTTGCCGTTGCGACTTGGTGGTGATGATCACTATTCCCAAGCTGCTTTATTGTCATGGTTATTACTTGGTATGTCTTTAGCTTTTAGACAGATTTACTACTCAAGAACTAAAAACAAATATTAACTATTAAGATTAAAGAAATGTTTTATTCATAGAGCAGATGGACCTTTTAAAGAAAAATTGGAAACAAAATTATCTGAATTCTGCCTGCATAGTTCACAGTTGGCAGAGGTAGGTTTTGTCAGTGAAGCACAGTCCCAGAATGCTTTTCGTTACTGCATGCCTACCATGGCACCCCAGTTATTCACCTGTCCTGTGAAGGTGGATTATTTATTCCCACTTGATAGGTAACTAAACAGAGACTCAAAGAGGTTAGGTAGCTGTCCTGTTTAGGAACCAGACTGAATTCTCACCCCAAAGTCTCCACATCCTTAGACAAGTGAGAGATAGAACAGGACCTGCCAGCTCAGGATCATTTTGGAGGGGGACTGGCAATTTTTTCCTTTTACTATAAAAGTTTAGAGAGTGAATAGTAAATGCTCCAAGGACCACCTAAAGTTTACATTTCATAATCTTGCTTCTAATTAAAAATAAAGTTTTTGAGATATTAGTGTCATTATGAAGTCCTGGCTGGCCTGGATGTCACAACATAGACCAGGCTGGCTTTGAACTTGAGGTCATTTTCCTCTTCCTGTCTCTCAAGTGCTGGGGTATAGGCATGTGCTACAACACAGTCTAATTAAAAACCCTTCTGAGCTTGAGATCATTATAAGAACAGGCTGAGAGTAAACAGTGCCAGTAAGTCTCTGGACCATGTTGTTGCAATAAACAAGGAAAATAATTTATACCCATAATAATGATCTTTTGTTTGTTTTGTGTTTTGAGACAGGGTGTCTCTGTGTAACAGCCCTAGTTGTACTGGAACTCACTTTGTAGACCAGGATGGCCTCCAACTCACAGAGACCTACCTGCCTCTATTTCCTGAGTGCTGGGATTAAAGGCGTGCACCGCCATGCCCAGCACCCATAATGACTTTTCAGCTTCCACAAAAAATAATGATGTTATTGTTAAGTATTTTCTCTTAGACGAACCTTTCCGTCGATGCAAATAGTCCCAATCAGACCAAATTAAACCGAATTAAAAGACACCCATATTTAATAGATGACTTTACTCCCAGGGGGCCCTGGGAAAAGATGGAGAGGGGAAGAGACCATGCAAAATCAGGAGGCCATGTGTTCATTCTCTGGGGGGCAGTTTGAAGAGCCTGTGGGAGTGATCTTGACCTTCCCTGGGGAGGGGTCACCGTTTGGCAGACTTTCTCGGAGGTGGAGTCTGAACTGAGGCAATTCCCAGGGGAGAGAGCTTATGCCAGGAGCTGGGGTGAAGGCCCCAGACAAACAATCCAGACTTTTTGTATAAAGGGGTATTAGGAAGCTAAGGTGATGCTTCTGACCAAACATTCCAGACTTTTTGGATAAAGGGGTGCCAGCAAGCTGAGGTGAAGCCCCTCAACCAAACTTTAGACTCCTTGGTTAAAGGTGCACGGCTCAAGTCTGGCTAATTCCTGTAGGCATGGGGTGACATGGGAGAGGGGAGAGCTGGGAGTTGGTGGGCTCACTCTCAGCAAGAGGTGTGGCTGGAGAGGCATCCGGTTTACTGTCATCCTGGATATGTCAGACAGCTATTTCTTGAGGGAGATGAGAAGGTAGGTAGCTAGGAGAAAAAATATATTGTTATTATTGGCCCTATGAATGGGCCTAGTCATGGGAAGAGTCATTAACTGCCAGACAGAATGGGACAGAGAAGTGCCCTGGTTGTATAGGTGAGGCTCAGGTGTATAATTGGGACACAATAGCAGATAAAACCAGATTTTAGTTGGTAGGTGTCTTTCAGCCAGGAGAGTTGGTACCAATGGTGAAGTCCCAGGAGCTGGTGTAGGTGTTGGTGTTGTCTGGAGAGCATTTTGTAAGTTGGTCTTGGTCCAGACAGGAGTGACCTGTAAAATATCCTTGAAAATGGGTGGGGTTAAAATACGCTCTGGAGACTGTTAGTTTTTTTTTTTTTTTTACCAGACCTGACTTTGATACAGCAGCAGAACTTTTTCCCAGGAACCTGCAGGTATCTGTAAGAGAACTGGAACAGATTTACATCCTGGTATCATAGCAAAAGGCTGTTCCTTTAGGTTAAAAGGTGTGAACATTTTATTTATTTTTTTATATTTATTTATTATGTATACAGTATTCTGTCTGCTTGTATGCCTGCAGGCCA
>LOJH01012089.1:0-25895 GCA_001685095.1 Ellobius talpinus
CCTTGGTGAGCTCCCATTAGATCAGCCCCACCGTCTCCGTGGGTGGGCGCACCCTTCGAGGTCCTGACTTCCTTGCTCATGTTCTCCCTCCTTCTGCCCTCCATCTGGGCCTTGGGAACCTGAATGACGAGCGTGTGAACGCTTCTATTTCTCACAAGTACTTGTGCATTTATATCAAAAATCAAGTTAAAATAAATTCATCTAGAGTTTTTAAACTTTGTCTCACAGGCTCGAATCTCCATATGACAGAGAACATGCTGATTTTGTCTCATGAGTTTGGGTCTCCCCTAGAGGGGCTGGTATTAGGTGATGAGGGGGATGGAAGGTGGGGAAAGGACACATGGGATGGAAAATGGAAAAATAATCGGGGAAGGCAAGGGGAAGCAGGAACAGGGAGGTGGGAAAGCAGAGGGACAAAAATGCTTGGTTTAAAATGTTACAGTGGTCTCCACACTGTGTGCTGGTTTAAAATGTTACAGTGGTCTCCACACTGTGTGCTGGTTTAAAATGTTACAGTGGTCTCCAACACACTGTGTGTTGATTTAAAAATCAAAGCATAAACTATCATTACTGTTAAATTTCTCGTCTTAACACAAGAACAAGAAAGCAAGAAGTACAGGTTGGTAACAGTCTATACTCAATTTAATTTTATACAGTAAAACTAGAAATGTGATTGAAGTCAGTTGGGCAATGACGCTTGCCTCTTTATGCTGGCGAGGAATTCAGAAGCCCATCCTACCGTGTAAGCATTTGCTTGGTTTATTCGATTCATTCCCATTGCTGTGCTTTTCTGCTTCGCAGATCTGCGTTTCCAGATGCCCAGAGAAATTTCTAACCTACGTGGAAATGCAGTTTTTGAACAAAGAAGACAAAAGCCACTGGGAATACTATCGCCAGTTCTGCAAGGCCACAGCCAGGCCCGCAAAGGTGCGTGTACTTGAACTCTGCAAGGCCATGTCCAGGCCTGCAAAGGTGCGTGTACTTGAACTCTGCAAGGCCATGTCCAGGCCTGCAAAGGTGCGTGTACTCAAGCTCACTCCTAGAAGGAGCTTAGCTGCTATTTCGACCTTCAATGGAACATTCTAGTTTACTACTGGAAAAATGTCCAGATCTAGAAAATGAATATTAATGGTACCATTCCATTAAAACACAAGTGCACATGAACACTCAGAAACACATACTGTTCATGGTGTATCAAAACACAGAATATTCAGGGTGTGCACTGTATAGACAGAGGAACATGCCATTCATGACGTACCCCTGTGTACACTTGTTGGGTAGAAAAGACTGTTAAGTGTGCCTAGGTAGCCCCGGCTGAGAGACTTTCTATATCTGGATGGGTTTGTTGCTGATAAGAGCTAGAATTTTATGTCATCTAGAGTCATCATTACAAAGCCATACTGCTAGGCTGCTCAGCTGATGAAGGTGCTTGCCGCCCGACCTGAATTCCCTCCCAACACTGACAGCAACATGATAGAAGGAGAAAACAGAATCTGGTGATGGGACTTCCACATGTGTGCCTTAGCATGCATGGTGTACACACATGCACACACACACGCACATGCACACACATGCACATGCACACATACTCACGCAGTCACACATACTCACATGCACACACACTCACACATGCACATGTACATGCACACACACGCAATGCACACACAAATGCAAATGCACACATGCTCACACATACAAAATAAAACAGTGCAATAAACACATTTAAACCCATGCTTTCCTAGATTTGACATACACGGGAGGTTTCTAAAGCTTTAGTATATTAAATACTATTGATTGTTTATTAAAGAAAATGCCGTTTTTTTCCAGAAAATTTTTGAAGGGTCAGAGATTCAGAATGTAAGGTATCACCATAGGTGTGCTTTTCTTTTTGTAAGATCATGGTATTTTATCTCTGTTGATTCACTCAGAGCATTGAGAGGCATTTTTCCAAGAAGAATTTGTATGTAATAATTTTATAATTACTGGCAGTGGGAAGACAATTTGGGAAAATGAGATGTGGAGTTAAGATTTCAAGCTCAAATTTTTGATATTGAGAGGGAAAGTGGTCGTTGCTGGCTTTGCATTGTTAACATGCCCCCTTCCCTTTCAGTCTCTCTCAGATCTTCTGGCCCATGGCGACTGTCCCCCAGCAGTCTATCCAAGCAGACCCTGTAAGTGGTAATTATCTTACCATTGAAACATAGAATCTACCAAAATGTAACTTAATTGAGTTTCCTCAGTTGATAAGCTGAGACCGAGAAGGTTCAGTGCCACCCTGAGAGCCCAGAGAGTTATGAGCCATGTCTCTGGCCACAACTGTCCTCACTCCAACTGGGGTGTTTCCCCTAGCGCTTGGTGAGGTGTGGGGCTTGGCTACATGAGCACGTTAGGAGGCGGTAGGACTGATTTTAAGAAGCCCACCAGTGTGATCTTACGTACCCCTCCAAGTGTGTATAGCCCACACAGTCAGGCACACCCACTCCTGAATTCAGCCAAAAACATTCAGAAGTTGCCCGAGAAGCAGTTTCTAAGTTGCATGTTTTGTCTTCATAATTTGACATTTGGAGTTCTTCTGTTTCCCTGATGAATATATATTTGTTTCTGTGCTGTTTGAGCACAAACTGATAAGCCATTCAGAAAACTGAAATAACTGCTCCTTTGTCTTTCTGAATGATGTAATTCAAACCACAGAGAAAAGCTTCATGTGAGGGTTTTCAACCCAGTGTTCATTCAGACCAAGCCAGAGAACGGTTAATACAGAGCTCAGAAATCACAGCTGGTGGAGGTGGGGAAGAAAGGAAGGTTGCAGTATCCAGGGGCAAGCGAACACCCAAATAACCACTGTGTTCACGAGAGGAAATACCTTAGAACTGATAAATAGAGAGCAAAGCACACATGGGTTGATATTCAGTAAAATGCAGATGGTTGAAGGCATCATAAGGTCAAGCATATTGAAATTAAATCCCAAAAAATTATTTAAGGAAAAAGATCAGAAAGAAACACACGAAAAATATTAAGGAGTTGTTTGCCAGAGGGTGTGGGAAGGGAGACAGCATGGGGCATTTTCTCTCTTTCTCCTGTTTTCTGTCCCTCAATTCTTCCAAAATGAGTGTATAGTTCTTCTAAAGCAGGAGAAAGGTAATAGGCACCAATCTAAGCAGGAAGTCAAGTATGTTGAAATTAGTTGTCATGAAATCCACGTGTTGAGTGCCCATCATCTCTGTGGTCCATTAAAGACCCTGAGGCAGAGGTGGGTTGGGTGAGAAATAACCCCAGGATTCCCTAGGCACTGGCTGTATATGGCCAAGAACAGCATAGAAACTTCTTATGGGAAAAGGAAAAATAGCTGTTCTCACATTAGATTTTGACAAAATCACGTTTTAAAATATACATTAGGGATATAAAAATACATAATCCGTAACCTCTCTTTGTCTAATGAAATAATGAGAGGCAATTAAGATCGACATTACAATCAGCTTGTGTTCTCTTAACAAAGGATCACGATGTGCAGCTAACAACACACAGTCCTTAAGTATTTTATAACAGGAGGCAAAGTGAGATTACGTGAGGGGGGGACGAAAAGAGAATTCTGTTTCCTGTATTATTTTGGCACCAAAAATGGGTGTAGAAGAAAGATGAGAAAGAAATGGAACAGCAAAATCATATGGTTCACTGTGGGTGACTGGACAGTGTATCGTTTTATAATTTTTCTTCATATTTTCTAAACATATACTGAGCACATTAATTAATGGGATAACAGACTGAAAGTGATTACCAGAAAGAATATGTGAAATAAAGCCAGGGGACTTTCTAGGTGAAAACTGGCACTTATGGCATATATAGGAACAAAAGTTATACTCAGAGTGTATGTGGGAACAAAAAGACTAGAAAGAATGAGAGAGAAGAAATATACTGGCCCTACTGTGTGCCAGGCGCCCCAATGCAGAAGGACTAGGTTGAGGTCATGTGGGGAGGCAGAAGCAAGGCTCTGACTGGTAGAGAGTGATCATAAAGGGGTCCTAGAGGCTGCTGTCTCAGATCCCAGAAAGGAGGGATAGAGCAGGAGAAAGATGGGAAAGTTATGAAGGAAATCAGCTCCATCATCTGAAGACGGATAGGCAAGGCAAGGAAAGCTTCATGAGGAAGCTTGTTCCCTATACCAGTTGGCTCAATATTTTAGGTCCAAGCTCTACATATAAATCAGTGATACTACTTACAAGAAAAAGATATAAAAAATTATTCATTTCTGATTTCTCTTTCCTCTTCATTTAAAATTGGGGCTGGAATACATTAGAATACATTTGGTGCCCAGCTCTACGGTAACTGTTAACATAGTGTGTTTGTAGAGGCTAGGACTCTATATAACCAAAACAAGACCATAAAAGACTGAACAACGATTTAACTCTTCTCAGAAATTATATCAAACAGTGTGGCCCTCCATCAATAGTTTCCGTCTTGCAATGAAATGCAGGTGACTTTGCTGGCAAGGAGGCAGTTATTAAGAATTCACCACTGGAAGTCCCATCTCCACGGGAGCTTGAAGCTTGAGCTGGTTCTTATTCCTCCAGGAATCATCCACTAAACTCTAGTTTCCAAGGTTTCACTGAGGAATACTTAAAAAATATTTTCAAAACAGTCTCTCGTCTATCCCAGACTGATCTCAGATAGCCAAGAGTGGCCATGAACTTCTGATCCTCCTGCCTGCACGTCACAAGTGCTGGGATCACAGGAGTGCCCTTCCGCATCATCTGGTGTTCAGGACTGAACTCAGGGCTTCACACAGGCTCTGTACCACTAAGATGCCTGCCTGCCCCCATCTAAAACCTGTTACGTGCCAGTCCTAAACTCCTCTCACCATGCAAGCAGCTTCGCCTTCAAAGCGCGCTCAGCATATGTGGTCTGAGCCCATGTCCCTTCACCTTCACATCTTATTTGTGCAGTTTGATGAATCTCTCCTGTGTAAAAATATCAGCAGGTTGGGATGTGACTTCATGTTGTGATGCTGTTTCCATTTCTGTCTCACGACCACCAGAAAGCCCTGAAGATATCAATAAAGGGTGGTTAGCTATCTCCACTGAGCACATTTTACGCC
Source organism: Ellobius talpinus (assembly GCA_001685095.1). Classification (NCBI taxonomy): domain Eukaryota; kingdom Metazoa; phylum Chordata; class Mammalia; order Rodentia; family Cricetidae; genus Ellobius; species Ellobius talpinus. The sequence goes on from LOJH01012089.1 coordinate 5,093, forward strand.
CAGCAAGAATTTGACTGCAGATAACAGGAGGTTTTTAAAGGCTAGACTGGTTTAAAAAAAAAAGGGGGGGTGTTTGCCGTGGTTTTCATTCTCTTCCACAGTCCTGCAGAGATGCATGCCTGACTTCTCAACCATCAACGGAGTCTTAACAGTAGGAAGCAGGATGCAGGTTGAAGACGGAACTGGGAGGACCAGAAATATCGTAGAGCTCAGGGAGGCTGCAATGTATGTCCACATTTCTGTGTTGTTTCTGTGCATCCTTTTATTGTAGAAAACATGAGAGTACCACTCAGTTACAGGAAATCACTTGCGTAGTATTAAATGAAGTACGCATGATGCTCTAGATTAGAAAGAATAACATCTTTCAGAGTGGTTAACCTTCTGTTAAGCAGGAAGATTTGGTGTAGAGAAGGGTGCTGTTGCCAGCTCAGATTCTACAATCAAGTTGAGCACAGTCTGTTTCCTGCTGTTTGTTTGCCTGTACGTGGCTCACAGTAGTCTGTATTGTTGAGAAATACATTTCCTTGGCTATGTGCCCATTCGCATGTGCACAAGCATGGATGTTCCTCTTTCATTGCTCACTTGCAGAGTTAAGAGCAAAATCAAAGGAATCCTGGAAATTTATTTCCTTTCCTTAAAAGACACTGGGAGCGCACGTGGCACAGCACCCTCCTTTGTATTTAGAATGTAATAGCAATATAAATGAACCTCAGAAATATGAAGCTGCGTGGAAACCTATAAAATAATGATACACACATGACTCCGTGGACACAAGACACAGAGCAAAAGTCGATGTCCTGTGACACACACACACAGATCACAGTGGTGGGACAGGGGTTACTTTGGAAGAGGGACATGCTATGATGGGGGCTGGGAGGGAGGATTTGACAGTGACGTTCTGTGTGCTCACCTTGACCACCCACCATGTGGGGCACATGATCTATGAATGCTTTGACCTGAATTCCATGATGCTGTCTGGCTACCACATGACAGAGATGCAGGAAGAGGGATTACGATGATATGCACGGTCAGATCTAGAAACTTTGTAAATTAGATCCTGTCGTTTAAATGTACCTCTTACAGGGGAGCTTCTGCTATACTGAGAGCAGGTAGTGTGAGCTGTGTAAGGATTCCTCCTGCTTTGGATGGCCAGCTCCCCTGTATATGGGACTAAAGCTATGCTTGCAAGCTTTTCGAAATGCCATTTGATAGGCTGTTGGGGCTAGTGAAGGGGTCACTGTAGCAGATGCTCTCTGAAAGCACCCTTGAATAGAATCTTGCAAAAATCTTTTTTATTTTAAGAACTTTTTTCGAAAATTAACCAAAAATAATTTACTTTTCCTTCACTGAACTCAGTGGCATCAGTAAAATCTTTGATGCCAGGACAATCGGACTGAAGGTGTTTGAAGATTACGCGACCTCATGGAAATGGATCCTCATGTGAGTGAGACTGAGCATGCCCTCTCTAGATGCTTTTTGATGACCTCTATAGACTCCTCAACCTCCTTGTTCTTACTAAATGGTCACAAGTGGGCTCAGTCCTCAGGGTATTTAAATTTCTTTTTCACGTAGGAGTAAGGACAGGGCAGATAGATTTGAAAATATGCCCATAAGAACATAAGTTTCAAGCTCATATATTAATTCACAAGTAGAACTGATACATGTACCAAGTCCCTGCCACTGTGTCTGGGGCCCTGTGTTCTGCTCTTCACATTCACAGGGGGTGGGCATGGTTTGAATTCCCTGTTTTTCCCCCTTTGTCCCTCCTTTGACTCCAATGGATCATTTCTAATTTTTACTGTGCTCTTTTCACACATGATAATAATTCCCATTAAAGGCTATTCTAGTTCTGAGAAATTTAAAATACATACAAAGGTAGAGGTTTAAATTTTCAGAAGTAAGATTTGTGTTTTGGAAGGTTGACACGTGGGGTTACCGTCCTGACATAGACGAGTGTGTCTGGTGTATAAGCCTATTCTCTCTACCTTTGCACCACTTGGTTGACACGTGGGGTGACCGTCCTGACGTAGGCAAGCGTGTCTGGTGTGTAAGCCTGTCCTCTCTACCTTTGCACCACTTTCCAGAGTTGAGAAGCTTCTGTGTTTCCCTAGTGACCAGAGAATAAAATCAGTGCCCCTTTAGTGACTCCAAGGTACTTTATAATCACATCAGCACAGTGTCTCAAGCTCACCTCTGTCTTCCTTGATTAGCCTCACATGTCATTTTATTTTAAAGACAGCTTCTTAGTGGGTGGAGAGATGGCTCAGTGATTAAGAGCACTTGCTGCTCCTGCAGAAACCTACGGTTCTGTTCACAAGATGCTCCTAACAGTGGCCTGTATCTCCAGCTTCAAGGGATCTCTTCTGGTCTTTATGGGTACCTGAGTGTGTGTGTGCGCATACACACACTGCACACACACCACACACACACACACAAAATATATAAGTATTTTCTGTAGTCTATCTATACTGACTTAAATCTCACTGTGTAATCATGGAGGAAAGTCTTGAACTCCATCCAGTTTCCAAGTGCTGGGATTACAAGCATGAGAGACACCTGATGTCATTGTATTAATTATTTATATATATCTGTAATTATATATAATATAATCATAGATGTATATCTGGACTATATAAATATAGATGCAGATGATTATTAAAATATAACTATGTATAAATAATCTGCCACCCCTCAACTGTTGAATCTTGTGCCTTTGCATATTCTATGACTTTTTCTACTTTCTCAGAGTCCAGGGTGACTCCACTTTACTTTTTTTTAAGTACTGAGAGCTAGCCTGGGACTTTATGTGTGCTAGGCAGGCATCCTTCCACAGAGCTGCATCTCCAGCCTCCACACCTCATCCTTTAAAATCAGTTTATTGACAAGTATGAAACTTCTATTATTTTCACTGATAAACGCCTTCCCCCCGTTTTCTTCATACCCATTGTCTATGTGTACATATCTCTGCATACACATAGCTGCTTATCTTCTATATAAAGTCTTTCATTCCATATTTTATTTATCTGGTTTACTTCTCTGATAAACTGGCAGCTCATTTTTTCCTTTTAGTCTTTTGAGACTGTGTCTCTTGCAGCCAAGGTTGGCCTTGAACGTTCTAAGAGCTGAGAAGGTTGTCTTTGAAGTACTAATCTTCCTATCCTGCCTCTTACATTCTGGAATTAGCAGTATGGACTACCACACCCAGCTAAACTACTAACTCCTTAGGATGACACCTATGTCCTAGTCATCTTTATCTCCCTAGGTCACGGTGTAGTTTTAAAGACATAGTAGATGCACAGAGGCAGTTATAGAAGGAAGAGTGGAAGAAGATACCATGGCTTTAAGCCCAGGGAATTTGCTAAATTTAACACTGTATTGTGAGTGAAATACTAAAAATTTATTTTCTTAAGTTTAGAGCTAGCTCCTTTTGTGAAGTTTTACTGATTCAGTGTTCTGACTCCATAGTCAAGATTGCAACCTACACTTGACAGTAGTTAAATGGGCTTTCCTACTGTCACAAACAATGTCACCAGGTAATTTCTTTACCTCTCTCTTGGTTTTTGTCCACTAATCCTTGGACACACCTCACCCGATACACACTAACCCTGTGTCCACTCCATACCCCTCCTACCCCTGACCCCTAAGAAGCTCCTTCTTTTCCCAGCCTTTCTGCTCCAAAATCTTTCATAAAGACCATTTTAAGTAATTCCCTTTGGGTCATGCAGTAGAGTAATCCTTCAGCCAGATTTAAATGTCAATCATTAAAGTTTCTACAATTTCAAGAGGGAAAGACTTTTGAAGTTCCTTCTCAGGTCGAGAATGCCACACTGTCATCTGTTCAGTGACAAACACTATGAAGGCTCTCTTAAAAGATGACCTTTGAGCCTCTTTCCCCCATAAAGACACCAGACTGTCTGACTGGTAGTTTACAAATCTCACCAAAGGTGTCAGTAGTTAATAGGAGAGTCGGTCAACTTTCCAGAATTAAAGAATTCTCTTTAAGGAGATTGTGCCAGAAGACTCCATTCACTCTCCTCTAGTACCGCAGTCAGGCTCCTGGGAGCAACTAATGCAGATGGAAAATATTCACACTTTCTATGCTTGACAAAGCCGAGTAACCAGGAGACTAATCTTGCCTGCAGGTCATGTACCCAGATCCCTCGAGACTCCAGATAGATTCCGGATGGTATCAGGCATCTCATACTGCTCAAGATAATTTACACGTGACAATGACTACAAGGTCATGAGTTCAGGACCGTCCAGTTATTTTTCTCATTTTTCCACCTCAAGTCTACTCTGCCAAACAGCCGTGTTCTGGGACATCTTCCTTAGTCATCAGATTATCTCAGTTTCGTCATGAATGTTTTTTATCACTAAATAGAAGGGTGTGAAGGAAAAAAGCACAATTTGGAAAGTGTGACCGCCAGGTCAAAGCTGTGAGCCAGGGCACCTGCACATTTCCTTGCATAGGCTGTGATAGTCTGGTTTCTGGAGACACCCAGGATGTTTCGGGTGTAAAGGATTCACAGGTCCTCTGCTTTCCTCTCTTGTGTGAAATTCTTAAAGAAAACCATTGCTTATACTTCTTAGAATCATACATGTTGCTCCAGCCAGGCAAAGTGGAATATTCTAGAATGATTTCAAACAGAAAAGGCTCTTCTCTTGATGTTGGTCTTATGTTGTACTGAGCACGTCTGACTCTGTTGTGGGTTTTACCTCCAGTGGCCTGACCATCGCCATGGCGCTGAGTTGGAGTTTTCTGATACTCCTGAGGTACATAGCTGGATTCCTCTTCTGGGTCTTCATGTTTGGCGTGCTTGGAATTATAGGATATGGTAGGTAACACAACTCTTAAAATCGCCAAGTATCAGAATAACTTTCTTTGTCATTAACAATTATTGGAAAGCATTTGCTTGCCTTAGACTTAATTAGTTTGGGTCATTAACTTTACAATATTTATTTAATTTCACATCTATTTTCTCCATAACTCTTTCTGTCATTATTTTGAGAAAATCTGCATAAGAAAAATCTACTCCTTTCCCTAGCAGCCTTCCATCTCGGTCCTGATAGGGATTGGGAGGAGCAGAAAAGATCCTGTAAAATAATTGAAAGCTTTTCAAGCAGTTTGCCTTCCCTGTGACTTGTCTGTCAGTCAGTGGCAGGTCTGCACGGCTGCATGACTTGATCTGCTTTTCTTAGATCTGGTCGTACATTTAATCAGGCGCTGGCACACGCTTTAGTGGTCCAGCTCCCACAGTGAGGCATCACCCTCTAGAGGCAAGCACACTAAATCGCAATCATTGGATGAAGAGTTCAATTTGATCTCACCAAAAGCAGTGTACGTCAGGCCTGACGTGAACACTAAATAAAGGAATTCAAGTGTGGACATTTGTCCTGGGCCTTCTAAACAGCAAATGGGACAGTATAGAGCAATTTATATTCCAAAGAGTTATTTCCCCCACAGCACTATTTGGATTGGCCACATAGTACACACTGAAAATAACCAGCTCCTGTTTCTGCCGCTTAGACAGGTTTGCACATATTATATAGTCAGGGTTTGGGCAGGCTCACGTTCAGTACCTGGCCTTGGCTATGACTCAGCTGCATACTGTATAACTGAGTAACTATGGAAACCATTCTTAAGATTCCAAGACCAAGTTCCCACATCTGTACCATCCATCTAATGATGGCTTCCATCTCAGAAGATAAGAAATATGGATCTCAGGCTGACAGAACCAAGTCTAGACATGGTAAATGGTCCACTTCAGTTACTGTTGTCATTGCATTCAAAGAGTTTCTTGGTCAATAGCCCAGCCCTCCTTGGCATTCCCACTTGCCTTGATGTCCTGCCAAGCACAGCCAGGTGAGCAGGGGCCAGTCTGGTAGAGAAGCCTGAGAACTACCATCCCTAATCTTTTTATGTGTCCTACGTAAATTTGTCACTGGAGCCTCTAGGTGTATGTTGCAAGGAACTGCTTGTTTGTCCCGGCCGCCCAGAACCAAAATAATCACACAGAAACTCTATTAATTAAATCCCTGCTTGGCCCATTAGCTCTAGCTTCTTATTGGCTAACTCTTACATATTAACCCATTTCTATTAATCTGTATATCACCATGAGGTCAAGACCTACCAGCAAAGTTTTAGCACATCTATCCCCAGTGGCAGATCCATGGTGTCCCCTGACTCCACCCTTCTTTCTCCCAGCATTCAGTCNCTCTAGCTTCTTATTGGCTAACTCTTACATATTAACCCATTTCTATTAATCTGTATATCACCATGAGGTCAAGACCTACCAGCAAAGTTTTAGCACATCTATCCCCAGTGGCAGATCCATGGTGTCCCCTGACTCCACCCTTCTTTCTCCCAGCATTCAGTCCAGTCCTCCCCACCTACGTTCTGCCCTACCAACGGGCCAAGGCGGTTTCTTTATTCATTAGTGGTAATCACAGCACACAGGGGACTCCCACATCAGGCGTATAATCCAGTCTCTCCTTTGATATCATCAGGGCAGGAAGGGCAATAAAGTCTGCCGTTGGCTTCACTGACTTGTCTTAGGCAACAAGAGAACTGAGGTTGGCTGTGCAAACGGAGAGATAGGAATATACACAAGCGCAAGTAAAGCCGTCAGTCTCAGCTGCCTATTGACTCCCTAGGTGGTGCTAACCCAGCAACTCACTGCGTGGCAATTAAGCTTGAAGCCGTTTACAGTGAGAAAAATGTCCGTTTAGGTTGAAAACTGTAACAGCTGTGACTGGCCTCTGTGACTGGCTTGGGCCACTGATTATTTACTATCATGGAAAACCAAACATTCTTATTGATAGTACCGAATTTACTAACGCATAAGATAATGTGGATATGTCACAGTGAGCGGATTAAAAAGCCAGTCGGTACAAGTGTGTGTGAGCAATAACAGAAGAGTCTCACCAAGATAAATGAATCTCAAAGAACTATTTAAACACAGCAGAATGCAACAAAAAATACTACTGTGTGGATAAAACAGAGAAGGAATAAGAATCAGAGAGAATGACGTCATACATCAGTCATATTTGAAAGATATATCCATATCTATACCAAGGAGCGTAAAGGAAGAGAAATGCATGAGGTCAGATATTCATTTATGCATGTTCATCGGACATCAGTTGAGCAGTTATGACACAGTGCGCTGTACTCTTAACATGTAGCAGTGGACGAATAAGCGAAGGTCTTCACTGGTTTCAAGCTTGCCGTGAAGCACACTGTGTATTGAAGGTCATGGTTGCTGTAGGAAAGACAGGAACACAGCAGATGGGCACTGAGTGTACCCTGCAGGCTGAGGAGTGAGCACGGCTGTGTTAGGAGGGATAGGACTGGTGTCCTTCCTGCTGCTTCTGTTGCTGTTGTCTGGCAAGGGCTCCACACTGAACTACACCCCCGGACCCAAGGCCTTTGTGAGAAGACAGATGTGAAAACACCTGGAGGAAGCAATACCTTACGAGGTGGTGGCCAGGGAAAGTTCTAGTAGTGGGTGCAGCTAGAGCAAAGGCCCTGAGGAAAGTGCGTTCTGAAGGAATGGCTAGGAGGCTGAGTGAATGGTTATGTTGAGTAAGGAGGGCACAGGAGTAGATGAAGTCACAGACTTCACGGAGGATCAGAGCACCCAGGGGATTGGTGTGAAGTAGAGAGGCTCTGCATGGTTCTGAGCAGAGGAGAGACGAGACTTGACGTGAGGTCACAGAATTCACGGAGGATCAGAGTACCCAGGGGATTGGTGTGAAGTAGAGAGGCTCTGCATGGTTCTGAGCAGAGGAGAGACGAGACTTGACGATGACTGTCGTCCCGGTGACAAGCAAGACAAGGACAGGAAACAACGAGACATGGAGTCCATGTGCCAGAATATCCTGAGCCCCGGCTGAGGAGGCGGCCGTGGAGATGGCTGTGTGTGTAGACAGATGTGTTTCCTGACACCTGGAATAGAGAACAGAAAGGAAAATGATTCCTCTCAATAATACAAGACTCACGAAGGTCAGTGAGCGGAGAAAATGAACTGGCAAACTGGAGAAAATGAACTGGTCAAGTGAAGTGAGCTTTACTCATATAAAGTAATGGCATCAGCACGGGATGGTGCACACCTTTAAGGCCAGCATTCGGGGAGGCAGAGGCAGGTGGATCTCTGAGTTCGCAAAGCTGGTCTGAATACAGAGTGAGTTCCAGGACAGCCAGGGCTACAGAGAGAAATACTGTCTCAAAAAAAGAAATTGGTGTATTTTCAGGCTAAAATACATATAACTAGGATATTGGGCAAATAACCCGAATAGGAGTGATCCCCAGGTGACCAAAGGCCCTTGCATTTCCTTATTAAATACTCACTTTGAACTTGAGTACTCAGCTTGCAGTAAATTTTCAAGAAAGTTATAAAAACAGAGTAGATGGCAGGGAACTAGAAGAAAGAGAATATATGTAAATAAAAACAGAACAGAGATGATCAGGTCAGATTAAAATGTATGCAAGTTGGGACTGTATGTTATTTATGAACTATACAGAATGTGTAAGAAAACACAACAGTTAAAAGTGGAAGAATTGATTTTAAAAACTAGCAGTTATGAAAAGAAATCTATAGTAGTATAATAATATCAGACAAAATAGAATTTGAAATAAAGCTGTTAGGAGCAGGCCCAGCCCAATTCACTAAAACAAAACCAATTCTAAACTTGAGTGCCTCTATTAAAATATTCTCATGATTCATAGAAGTACACAAGATAAATAAGCCAATAAATAAGATAGTACTGAGTATAAATAAGGGGTGTCGGCCCATTTTCCTGCAAGAAAAATGTACTGTAGCAATATTAAAACAGTCCTGTTGGTGGATGCTAAGGTTGCTATGAGCCAGGAGCCCGCTGAAAGCCACATAAATTCAGAAAACATTTAAGTCAACCAGAGCAGCAGTTGGGCCATTACAGCCAAGCATGATTCTAACTCTGTAGAAATGGCCATATTGATCATTTTTATGTAGGTATGTATGGCAAGCATGTAGCTTCTACTTCAGAAAATAACACTGGATATTGGTCTTTTCCTTCCAAGGCATATGGTACTGTTATCTGGAGTACCATGGCCTCCAGGAGAAACCACAGTCCGCCATCCTGATATACGACTTCGGCGTTCAGACCAGCATAAACATGTTCTTTCAGCTGAAGCAGACGTGGTTCTCAATGAGTGAGTAGATTAACAACGAAGAAGCCTGTTTGTGCACGGAGAAGCTTGAGCTTGGTGCCTCCTGCTGAACACTGGATCACTCAGTGATGACTGTAGATGTCTATGAGTTAAGAGTGGGGAAATTGTGAGCATATTGTGTAGCCCAAGATAGCACAGCTTTAGAAGAATTCCAGGCCACTTGCCTTTAATTTGAAATAGTTTGACTATGGGGACTTGATTGATGTTAGCCTGCAAAAGAAAGAAATGGCTGATTTTTGTGATCTTACTTTAAAAGAAAGAGGACACTTATTTTACTCGCACACCAGAAGCTTCCATCTAATTATTGCAGGAATTGCGAGAAATAACTGAAAATAGATTGACATTCTTAACTGTTCACATTATTGAATTACTTCAGGTTGGCAGTAATTTCTAAAGCAAAATCATCTCAAAGATAGTTTCGATCTTAACGTTTCTATAATTAGAGATTCATGTTCGTGAATCTAGGTTTTGACAGTTTTTCATTGAATTCTGTTTTTGAAATTTTCCCTTCTTTTCATTCATATCGGCCTTGACATATCAGAGGAACTCAGTAAGGGTGTAGGAAGAAGCGTGTATGCATCACCTGATCACAAGAGCCTAATCTCTGTACATTCCAAACCTGTTTCTGCGTCTTTGTCCGAGAAACTCTGGGTATTCAAGGGCAGGCGAGACTATGTCCCCGAATGACACCCAGCACCATGCAAAGTGGGGATAGACAGAACAGCGGACACAGAGGGGGGAAGCAGAGGACCGGGTGGCCACAGCTATTCTGAACCAGAAGCATGGAGTCCAGACTGGCCAGAGACCTTGCCTCAGAAAACAGAAACCACAACACAGAAAGAGAATCCATTTCAGTGTTGAATTGAGATTTATAACTCTCGTGGGCTGAAAATCATAGAACTCTGCCCCCACTGAGGCTGTTAGGTGAAGAAAATAGTCTTAAGGAATAAAATGCCTGTGTGTAAAAAAGGACTATACAGTGGGGACATCTTGGTTCTTACTCTCTGGGGAATTTCCTAGCTACAAGGAAAAGTGAAAAGCCCAGATACCTTTCTTCCTCCCTGAGGTGGGTGAGCCAGGACCACTTCCTTCTAGTAGAGACCTCCTCACTTGCTCCATTTTTCCTCTTATCTGAGAGCCAAATCTGCTTCAAAACTTCTTGAGGCCAAACAGTCTTGTTATACCCCCCCATTCTAATACACGCCTTTGTTACAACAGTTTCAGAAAATGCCAGTAAGCCCTTAGCAGAAATGCCGTCTGCTAAGCTCATTCCTAGGTTTGAAGAATAAGCTTGCTTCTGGCGCTGACTTGTACTGCAGACTACCGTCTTTTCTTGTTCAGTGATCGTCTTGTCCGTCATCGAGGCCATCATCATCATTGTGCTGATCTTCCTCAGGAGTCGAATCCGAATAGCCATCATCATGCTGAAGGAAGGAAGCAAGTAAGGTGCTCAGCCAGTGCTAATGGCAGGTGTCAGGCTGGGGGGGGAGGGGCTCAGCCAGTGCTCAGGGCATGCACATGTGTGTATGTGTCTATTGTGTATGCATGTGTATGTGTGTGCATGATATGTTTATGCATGGGGTGTTTGTGAATGTGTGTGTGCACATTAGTGTGGAAGCCAGAAGTTGACGTGACTCCACTTTAGTTTTGAGACAGTGTCTCCCTGACTCTAGACTGCACTTCTTCATTTAGACTTCCTAGCCAGTGAGCTCCTGCATCCTTCTGCCCCCACCTCCTCGGCATTTGGGATTACAGGTGTGGACCACCACGCCAGCTTTTTGGGTGGGTGTCAGGGAGCTATCTCGGGCCCTTGTGCTGCACAGCAAGCCTTCAGCAAACGGACCATCTTCCCTGCAGTACCCACACCACCAGGACTTTTTAAGGAAGAAATTGAAGAACATTAAGAACGTGTTTACGTTCAGTTTTTCCACTTACTAGCCAGGTCAAAGTCACCTCCAACAAGTCCTTTCTGTCTCCCATTCCACAGTGCAAACTATGAATCTATGTAGCCTGTGCACACACACATGTGAACATGTACATGCTAGGAGAATGTCATTCATGAAGTACAGATGGGGTTGGTGGTACCATGGGTCCAATTATCCCATGGTGGCACGTGTGTTAATATCACCGATTGAGAGAATTTGCAGAAGTCCTAATCACTGTAACCCCATGATACCAATTGTGTGCCGTGCATTGTGTGTGCATGATACGCTTTCCTAGTGGACAAAGTGCTGATTCCTGAGTGCCTGGCTATATGTATGAGAAACACATAATTCAGGCACACTTAATCCCCAGGGCCACTCTCATTTTTAAAATGTTGCAACATAAACCATCTTTCATAAGATTCAATAATATCTGTAGTCTCCAGACTATTCCACATGGTCACTTGAGAAAGTCTGTGCAGTCAGGTTTTGAATGAGGAGCAGGGAAAACTCCCCCAGGAAGCCACAGACCCTGTGCTCACAACAGTGGAAACACACTTGTTAACCACCCAGGGCAGATTTATCTTTAATTGTCTTTAAGGACTATTTTAACAAATTGCCATATTATTATAATCATAGTGCCACCCGAAGCCAGTGGTTTAACAGCTAACAAGCTGCTGGTTAAACTCTCCCCCTTACAATAAAGGAGGCCCTGTCATTATCCCCTGAAACTACTGATTTTCTGGGTGTATTTTTTAAATGGTACGTTATCGTGTAGTTCACTACAACTCAACGCACATCTCACAACCTTTGATGTGTAGGTGACTGTGTGGAGTGAGAGTGTGTGTACAACTGTGTGGTGCGTACGTGAGTGTGTGCGGTGTTGAAGGGTCAGCATCACCGTGACAGGTTGATAGATTGTCAAAGGGGAAGTAAGGGCCGGAATAAATGGGTCAGAGTTCAGAGTAAACTTTGAATTGATGGCTTAAATTCAGAGTGTGCAGGAAGGGAAGGCAGCAGAGCTCTGGCGTGAGACAGGACAGCGAGGGGCATGTGTGCAAGTGCATTTGATGCAGGGAGATTTCCATGGCAATACAGAATAGGAGTGTGCTCAATCTGGAGACAGACTGGGGCAACTTCTTAAAAGCTGCTAGTGACAATCTAGCTGGGAACATTTGGCAAACCGTCCCGTGGTGAAATGTCCTAGAAGGAAAGCCTACTGAACGGGTTCCTGTGATGTGGGAGGTGATAACACAATCATCTCTTCCCCAGGAAGTGGTGGGTGTGAGATGCCAGAGAGCAGATCAGAGAGCAGCTGAGGATGGCCCGTCTGACTCTTCATAGGATGCCTGAGCCGCATCATAGTTCCCTGCCGTGCCTGCAGCAAAGGCCAGTGCAGCGTGGAACACAGCACGGAGGTTTCTGAATCAGGAGAGGAATCTCACCCTGTAACAGAAGGCCCGAAGGTCTTCTCTCACTTTAGGAAGCTAAGAGTCTAAGCAGAGGAAGACATCACAGGGCTGTGGTCTGTCAAAACTTTGCTGCTCGGTCAGCAGGGAAGGGGCCTGGAAGTCTTGTGCAGGAGCTGACCTCAGCACTGGGAAACACCCCTCTTTCAAACGCGTGAATGCATGTCAAAGCCAGCTCAGGACTTGCTACGACCACCGCTGAAGAAAATGAGAAAATAATCAGTGACCATTAGCACTCTGGCAGGAATCCAATCTAAGGCTTGCATCTAGTTCTTAACAGATGAACATTTGGTTATCGCGAGCGTGCAGATCCGATCCAGATTCCTGTTGAACATCAACTATTTGCTTCATTTCAGGGCCATCAGCTACATCCCCAGCACACTGGTGTACCCGATGCTAACTTTCTTCTTGCTGTCCATCTGCGTCTCCTACTGGGCGGTGACAGCAGTGTATCCTTTGGCCGCTGACCTCTGCTGTTGCCTTTTTAAGTTGATGTGTAAAATGATAGATTTCATCATGACACTTATATATATATACATATATGTGTATGTATATATATATGATTGATATATACATATATGTGTATATATGTGTGTATGTATATATATGATTGATATATACATATATGTGTATATATGTGTGTATGTATATATATGATTGATATATACATATATGTGTATATATGTTGTATGTGTATATATGATTGATATATACATATATGTGTATATGTGTATATGTGTATATGTATATATATGATTGATATATACATATATGTGTATATATATGTGTATGTATATATATGATTGATATATACATATATGTGTATATATGTGTATGTATATATATGATTGATATATATGTGTATGTATATATATGATTGATATATACATATATGTGTATATATATGTGTGTATGTATATATATGATTGATATATACATATATGTGTGTATATATATGTGTGTATATATATATATATGATTGCCCTTCGCTCATAAGTGTCTTCCCACTTCCCTTCCCTGACCCTCCTCCCCTCTCTCCATAATGGATTTCTTTATCTCTGGAGTTCACCTTGCTGCTCCAGACCAGACCTCATGCCCAGGGTTTTTCATTCCTGTGAAGACGAGGAACAACCTAAAGAAGTAACTGGATTAGGTTCCAAGCCTAAAAATTTGTCGATCAAATTTAATTCCTCCCCCCTAAAGAAGTCACAGATATCTGTTCTGTTCTAATGCTTATTCATGGCAATAACTAAGCAGTGTCCTCCATCTCTCACTGGTTTGTCAGGGCCCTGTCAATGCAACTGGCCCATGATGCACTATTATCAGCCTCCTGGGAAGATGATTGGTACAACATGGGAAGAAAAGGCCTTTAAAGAGCATTCCTCCACAGTCTGCCGATTATGGTTTTCTTATCTGTTTATCTCTAATTTAACAGTAAATAGTTTATCCTTAATCAAGGTTGTTCAGTTTCTTGGCTACATCAGGGGTACCAATATTCAAAGTTATGGTCCCAGAGGGGAAATGTATCTATGAAGATGAAACTTGTGACCCAGATGTGAGTAAAAGAATTCTGCTATCGAGCATCATGAAACTGATACAGGGGAACTTGGTACAGAAAGAAAGGGAGGGTGTCGTCAGGAAAGCATTGGATGTAGCAGGTGGAACAGAGCTCGCTTTTCTACAGTAAATCCAGGAAGCTGCTGTGGCAATGAAAGCACAAATAATGTGTAAAAGTGCAGTAGGAGAGAGATGGGTGCTTATGGGTTGAAATCAGCCCTTTCAGAACTCATTAAAGAATTCTACCAGTTAATATACCAGAGAAGTAACAACCGAAAGTAATGAAAAGAGGACAGAATGCCCAGCTGGGGAACCACAAGGAAAGATAAGACCCACATTTAATGCCATATTCTCATATCTTCTTCTGAGCGCAGATTTTCCCTGAAACTAACATTCCCAAAGTCTGTCCCGGGGCATCCTGTAACTTCGCTTCCTACAGTGGAAAGAATGCGTATCACAATTACATCATGACCTTCCAGATGTACAACCTCTTTGCCTTCCTCTGGCTTATAAACTTTGTCATTGCGTTGGGTCAGTGCACCCTCGCGGGGGCCTTTGCTTCATACTACTGGGCCATGAGGAAACCCGAGGACATCCCGAAATACCCGCTCTTCATTGCCTTCGGACGAGCGGTGCGGTAAGCTCAGCATTGAACTCCACACTCCTTTCTTCAGCTACAGGTTGTGCTCTGGTGTTTATGCTTGGCGAGTGAATTCAAGTGGAAAGGCGCTAATGAGCTGAAAATATAACTTGAGATTCGTAGATGCTCATTGCCTCTAGTTACACGGCTTTGCAATCCCGTGCCCCGTCAATGTCCTAAATCCCATAGGTTACCAGAGACGGTAGGGCATAGCATAGAGTTGGACACCAAAAGAATTATCTTGTGGCCCCATTG
Organism: Ellobius talpinus; assembly: GCA_001685095.1. Taxonomy (NCBI): domain Eukaryota; kingdom Metazoa; phylum Chordata; class Mammalia; order Rodentia; family Cricetidae; genus Ellobius; species Ellobius talpinus. The sequence goes on from LOJH01012089.1 coordinate 20,144, forward strand.
ATCAGGCCAAGACCCCTTCTAGGAGAACATATTATGGGTTATAGAGACAAGATGGATAATTGCTTTCAAACTCTCTGTGGAAAGCTCTGTCAGTTTGAATAAGAGATTACAAGAAGCCCTGCTTTTATCCTCCCTTTTATCCATGGAACTGTTCGAGAGGCACCTGTGTATACAGAACAACCCTTCATCTTCCGCCCTGTTCTGTCTTCACCTAGATACCACACAGGGTCCCTGGCCTTGGGATCATTGATCCTCGCATCAGTCCAGATGTTCAAAGTGATCTTAGAGTACCTGGACAGGCGGCTGAAAAGTAAGCTCGCAGAAGTGATCATAAACTTCCCTGCTAAGAGTGGGGTGGAGTGGGGTGCAGGTGACGTGGTGACATTGTGGATCAGGGTGGAGAGGATAGATGTGGTAGAGATTTGAATATTTTGAAACACAGTCCAACAGGACTTGCTAAGGATGGGGTACCAAGATGAGGGGTGTGAGTGGAGGGGAAGGGAGAGTATCTGGGGTCCTCATGGTTGATCTTGTGGGGTCCAGGAGAAGCAAATTTCAAAGAGGAACTGAAGAATTCTGTTTTAACATATTACTGTGGAGGAACATGTAAGATGTCACAGGCTTAAGACACTGACATCACTCTTCATACACATCACACACAGTCTGCACACACACAGGCTCTGCTCACACTGCATCGTAAAAGATAATGAAGTGGGAAAAAAGTTGGAGCTCTTATTTTCTGATTGAATTTCCTGATTTTAGATAAAATGATAGCATTAAAACAGGATGGTTTGGCAATCAAGTGAACATATAGACCTGGAATAACACGAGAATCCCACACATAAATTCTCACATTTAAAACCGTTTGATAGGGAAAATTAATCAGTCTAAAGGTGATAGACAAATTGGAGTGCCCAAATGCGGATACATAAAGTTGGACCCATATTTGCAGTAAATACAAAATTAACCCAAAACACATCAAAGATCTAAACACAAGGGATAATGCTATAATACTTTTTGAAAAAAAGAATCTTTATGTCATTGGATTTGATGGCCGTTTCTTGATTTCACACCAAAAGCACAAGGAAAGAGAAAGCAAATTGGACTTCATGAAATTTAAAAACACTTGTGCATGAAAGGAATGGCAGAGGTAAAGAGACAACCTTCACAGTGGAGGAAAATCATTGCAAATAATATGCCAGGTAGTTAAAGGACTCGTGTCCAGAACACATGCAGAATTCCTGTCACTCGATAGCAAGCAGTGAAAGTCCAAAGGTGGCCCAAGGAGTTGAGAAGACCTCTCCGAATGCTCAGCTAAGACTGTAAGGACACAGAGTGTCCTTTGGTTTGTACATCCGTATACAGGACGTACAAACCAAACCACTGATGCGGCCTGACACCCATCAGGATGGCCGTCAGAGCAACCACAACAAACCGGCCGAGAATAGTGCAGTGCAGGGTAGAGAAGCTGAACCCTTCCATACAAATGTGTCACGGTACAGCCACCATGGAAACAGCTACAGTTTGTAAAATGCTAAAAACATAATTTCATAAAAACCCAGAAAATGACTCCCACATTGCTCCCCAGTATCTGTGATAATAGTATCTACCACAGCCAAAGGATGTAACAGACAGGGTAAGGAGTGCATTCCACTTCCAGTGTAATGTTAGTGCACAGAAGGGAATAAAGGGCTCGATTTTGAAGGCATTGTGCTAAGTGAGAGAAGCCAGATAAAAAAGAATCCTCTTTATATCATCCTACTTAGAATTCCTAGGAGAAGCAGCGCTCTGCCAGCAAGTAAAATATGAGCCAGCAGGAGCAAGTGGGAGAGAATGGAGAAGGGTGGCTTTTGATTGGCCATTGATTCTATTTGATTTAACAAGAACTTCTGAAAATGGCTAGTGAGATTATTTTATGACACTGTAAAGGTGCTAAAGCCACTGAATTATATACCAAAGAACTGCTAAAATGTCAACTTGGAATACATCACAGTAAAAAAAGTCACGCCTTGTTTCCAATGTCCTCATTTTGGGTCTGAAGGCTGAGGATCGCTAACAGACTCATCCACCCCCCCCACAGAGGCGCAGAACCGCGTTTCCAGGCTCCTCCAGTGCTGCCTGCGGTACTGTTTCTGGTGTCTGGAAAAGATGGTGAAGTTTTTAAACAGAAATGCCTATATCATGGTAAGTAGGCCACTGCTTGTTTATGGTGCCCTTGCTTTGCCCAGCTGACCTCATGTCTGCCCTACTGCCTGGAGAGCATTCTGGTATCTTGTGATTGACTTTGTTCCTGGGATAAGTGGGTGTGTGATCCCACACATGAATCAGGGCTACACTTTTCCTGAGAGGTTACTACCTTTGATAGCTCATTTAAAGGGAAATGCTTGTGTTGAAATTTTCAAAGTGTGCTAGAGGCCCAGAGAGATGGCTCTGAGGGTAAAGGTGCTGGCTGTCAAACCTGACGAGCCAAGGCTAGTCCTAGGTTCCACAGGGTGGAAGGAGAGAATCAAATCCTGCAATGACTTCTACAGGCAAGCTGTCGAGTGAGCATACACACATACACACTCGCACAAATACACCACTCATGCACACACAAATAAATGTAATTAGATTTTAAAATGATAAAAAATGAAAGTGTGGTAGATTGAAATGGTGCTTTATGTCTAAAAATTATTTAAGAGGAAAGCTGTTGTCCCTGGGTCCTTCCAAGAAGAACCGCCTTTCTAATAGAGGGATTTACATAATTTTAGAGAAGGGCTTAATTGTTTTAACGAACTTTGTGTTAAAGAAGAGTGAGCAGTGGTAAGGCTTGGGCAAATCTCTAACTCATTTCTTGTGAGAATGTGCAAGCCTCTACGGAATTATTTTGTTTACATAGTAGACTCAGGAAAAACAACTCCCTTAAAATGTGGAAACTGCACTATTTTACCATTTTTGCTTATTATCACAGTGTGGTGGGGATTGGGGCTGGGTTCATATGGTCATGGATCGAGATCCAATTAATTTACCTACAGTGAGAGATAGTACTGAGCCTTTTAATCGGTAAATTCTCATAGTAGAAGGTATTGGCTTTCCTTAGGAGTAATTTATTTTGATGACAATATTCAGTCCATTTAATAACTACTATAGTCAAATGTTTCAAAGATAGATTCCCTCATCTGAGACTTGAGGAAAAGGCTTGCCCCTACATACAACACTTGGCAAGCCCATTAGTGGGGTCAAGGACAGAGAGCTCCTAGGCATCCTACTAACCTAAATGTTGGAAAGAAGACAGGGTTGTTAGTGTGGAAGATGGCAGTGAACTGGACTGTCCTGGGTGTTGTTTGTTTATGCCACTAACAAGAGTGTCAATCATCTTCTTCAGATTGCATTATATGGCAAAAATTTCTGTGAGTCAACAAAAGATGCTTTCTATCTGCTCATGAGAAACATTTTGAAGTAAGTAATCAGGCTGAGGACGACCATAGACAATCTGGTGAGACTTGACATTCTTTGCTTGTAGTTACCAAGGTGTTGCTGGCCTTAGCAACCATGGATGTTACCTTTTTAGTTTGATATATTTTAATCAACTTGAATTTTTCAGCAAACAGAAATGGACTTGTTCTGACCTTAAAACAAAATGGCTTCCATCTGTAAGATGGAGTCAAGTTGGTCCATCACCTTAGGGAGTAGAGAGAGAACCCTATACCTTCATGGTCATCATCCCACGGGGACATCATTCCAGTGTCCTCTTCTGCCAGTCTCGTTAGAAATAAGAACCTCATGCCTGGCTTCCGTGCTCCTGTCTTGCATTTAACAATTGCCAAATAAAATTTCACCAAATACACAGGAGAGTGAACCCATGACTCTTTACCTGGTGTAGATTTCAAATACTGAGTGTATTCAAACACTGAATTATACTTTCTTGTTTCCCCTTGACACTCAGAGTCGCAGTTACAGATGAAGTCACACACTTTGTATTACTCCTGGGGAAAATTCTAGTGTCTGGGATTGTAGGTGAGTAGTGATAACAACATGAATTCAAAGCTGTAAGGAGTTTGGAGACTCCTGTGCCACAAAAATACTGATAGCCTTTCTCAGTGTATGATATCCATGTCCTGCTTTTTCATGTAGGTATCCTGGCCTTCCTACTCTTCACAGAGAGGTTGAAAAGGATTGTAGAAGGACCGACGACTTTAAATTACTACTGGGTACCTTTCCTGGTAAGAACTGGTGACTTAGTCACTTGGGGACACTGTAACAAAAACAACATAGGGTGAGTGACTTCGGCAATAGAAATCTATTCCTCCCAATTTGAAAGGCTTAGAGATGACAGCTGGGAAAGAGGTTGATTCTTCACATCACATGCTGGAGAGAAAGGTGGCAGACCAAGTCTCTTTGTAGAAGTATTCCCTCTGTGACCTCAGTGTTTCCCATAGCTCTTCCCATAGCCTTTCTCTTCAATTCTACCACATTGGGGATTGTGGTTTTAATGTATGATACAGGGAGCAGTTCAGTCTATAGAAGCTTAGCATCAGTGATGCCATGATTATTAAGAGATGGAAGCATGAGAAAAGCAAAAGGAGACAGAAACAGCAAAGACAGCAAGTGTTACTGGCCTTAATCTGTGTCACTTGTCTCCTGCTTCTGATGTCGGGTTCCTTAGAAAGGACTGCTCTGTTGATGGGGCTGCATGCAGAAGGTTTGCTGGGTGCTCTTCCATGAGCTACATTCATAAGGAAGTAAAGAGGACTAGGCAGAGTGAGAAAAGCCAGCCCATAATACACGTACTGCTGTATCCCCAGATATAGTGACAGGACCTTCTGGAAAAGAAGTTGGTCTTGTGAATCATGCCGGCAACTGTTAGCCAGGAGCTGATCCCCGATATGGGGCTCTAACTTGGATGAAGCAGTTCCCTGAAGGGGGTGGATTTCTATGCAGCGAAGCATCTGAGTCTTCTCGGCAGCCGACATTCCCAGTCACTGAGGATGAGTGGATGGACAACTCGGCTGAGAGCTGAGTGGAGTCCTGCTAGACCCAGCACAATGAGCTAGCTCTCCTAATCTGTATGACATAAATGCTTCTCCCTGAGGTCAGGGCAGAGGCGCAGAGGCTGAGTAACTTGAGGACCTAGGTAGCATATGCTTTTAACCTCTAGACTCTCCTGCCTTGATGCGGGAACTCAAAACTGAGATTCTTTGGGTAGGCACTAGGAATATCAGTGGGCATGTGAACAAGGACATGTTTTTATAACCTCAGGAGAGCATGTACCATAAAGCCAAAGGTGTCTCTATTGCAGATGTTCCCAGCACGGAGTATGCCTGTGTTTACTTATCCTGCCTTCCCTTTGCATTTGCCTTATTATTGTTTGAGCGTAGTCCATATGAACAAAGTCCAACGTGCTGGGCCTCTTCTCTGTCTGTGCACAGACTCTGGTGGTTGGATCTTACCTGATTGCTCATGGGTGCTTCAGCGTCTACTCAATGTGCGTTGAGACCATTTTCGTCTGCTTCTGTGAGTATCCACCGTGTAGATTTCTCCTGTGGAAAACGAAAAGATGAGAAGATGAAAACTCAGTTGCCTACCTGGCTTGGTGATTTGCTTTACCTAGCCTCAAATGCAAAGCAGCATTTATTTGGGAGGAGATTATTACTTGTCGATGCTTGTTAGTTCTGTTGTGGGGGATGGGAGAAAGAGAGAGAAGAGGGGGGAGTGAGAGAAGAATGCATGATGATGGTGGTGGTGGTGGAGGTGGTGGTGGTGGTGATGGTGG